>JAOQMQ010087990.1:4170-18210 GCA_027563845.1 Erythroxylum subrotundum | reverse complement strand
ATATTTAATAAGCAAATAACAAACATAATTCGTACTAACTTCCTTTAATATTCTAACCCCTAATTTGGGGCGTTACATTTTATTTTTGTTTTGTAGGTTCTATTTGACTATTTATTGTTAGCATATAATGCATCTTAACAAACATCGTTCTTTAGGACAAAGCTTTTGTTTGCTTATTTCTCACTAGTTTATATTCATGTTACTAAAACTCATAGTTATGTACTTCAGGATCATTTAATAGATTTATAAATATATATATATTTCAAAATTTTTTATTATTCATATTTTGATACTTTATTGACTATTAAATACAATTGTGTTATAGTTCCTCAAGGGTTATAAAGATGCATTATGGCACATGCCTCAATTGTTAAAATACTAACACAATATACCAATTTGCAAAAGACAAACATAGCAATCCAATATAATATATCAATCCCCAAAACATAACAAAATATGCAAATTTGTTAAAATATCAACACAATATATCAATTTGCAAAAGAAAAATATAGCAATTCAATATAATATACTAATCTCCAAAAAACAACACAATATACCAATTTACAAAATACAACATAATATACCAATTTGCAAAATACAAATAAACCATTCCAACATAACATATCAATTTGCAAAACATAACACAATATACCAATTTGCAAAACATAAATATATCAATCATAACATACCAATTTGGAAAATACAATTTATCAATCCATATCCAAATCACAATGAAAAGTTCTAATCCATATCCAAATTCGCAAAACAAAGTTCAAATCCATATACAAATCCCAATATAATATTCGAACACGGTTCATTTTGCTATAGATTCACCATCATTAACTTGAGATTTTCTTATAGTTGATTTTTTTGCCCTTACTTTGAACCTCCTCTTGTTTATGGTTGATGTTTGAGTATTTGTATTTTAAGAAACTTGATTTGGTTCGAATACTTAAAATTGACTTCCACCTATCTATAAAACATCATAAAAATAATATACTATTAATAATAATGGATAAATAAAAAATAATTAGCCAAAAATTATAATTTGGTAAAAAAACTATAAAATAAGTGTTTCCACTAACTTCTCCAAATGTTACTACTCTTGGGCAGCCTAAATACATATAAACATTTGGAAGAGAAATTAGAACACATTACATAATTAGCTATTGACTAAGGAGTCATACCTAAGGATACTGACATTGGGTTTGAGCAAGCATGCTTGGGGTCTTGAAGGCATCAAACATTGTAAGTCATAAAGTCACATAATAATACGGAGGGATAGTAATTTCTTTTCCCTCTCCCTTCTTCACCTTCTGGATGGATCCACTTTTACCCCTCACAAACAACATCATCTAGTTATTCACCAACTTGTGGTTCTCCCTCAACCGCAACATTATTAGGTGCATGTGCACTATCTCCATCTCTTTGTCGTATCTCAATAGTATTATGAGTTCCAAGATCAATTTATGTCTTATTAGCTAGCTCATCAAAAATCATTAACAATTACATTACCAAAATTTTTTAATAATAAACTTGCATTGAGATCAGTGTATGTATTCATATCAAAAGCATAAGGAAACACATTCTTATGAAACACCACTTCCTGTGACATTAAATATTCTCCTATGTCAATATCAAAGACCTTCTACCCTCCCTTTCTATAAGGATACCCAACAAAACACTCTTTAGACCTTTTTCTCTATAATTGTCGTTGTCTCTTCCAAATGATGCACATAACATAACCATCCAAATACTCTCAAATTTGCCAAAGAATGAGGTTTTCGAAAGAGAATTTTATAAGGGTTTTCCCAGTAAGAAGTAAAGTAGGAGTTCTATTGATAAGGTAAGTTGTAGTCAACACATACTCTCCCTAAAATCCTATAGGCAAGTTAGCTTAAAATCTTAAAGCTCTGGCGACATTCAATACATGCCTATACTTTCTCTCTACTTGTACGTTTTGTGCAATGTTCCTACTATAGAAGTGTGATGTAAAATTCCATTGTCGCTTCTTACCACCTTAACTTGTTTGCCAAACTAGCGCTCAACCATGATACAAAATTCTTAATTATTTAAGCTACTTCACTCTTTGTATGTAATAAATACACCTATACAACTTGAGAATAATCATTAACAACTGTTAAAAAGTAAACAATGCCACAAGAAGTAGGTATATGGTATGTACCCCACAAATCACAATGATTTAAGGAGAAACAGTTTATAGATTTATTATTACCGTCAAGAAAAACTTCACGAGTTTTCTTTGCTTTCACGAGTTTACTTTGCCTTATAACATGCATCACAAGGTCTAATCTCATTTATAAAACTACCAATACCACTAGACTCATAAATAAGTGACCATATTTTTACCAAAAGGGTGACCCAACCATTGATGTCATAAGTATCTTGCACTTATCCCCTTCACTTTATTTACTCAAACCTTTGTTGCTACTAAAATATGATAGACCCCATCACATTGCTCACCTGCTCCAATCAATATCTTTAAGGTTTGATCACATGTCACACATAGCTTATTAGTGAAAGTGATTGTGAAATCCAACTCTTTTATAATGTTTCCACAAAAATAAGTGTACAATTTAAATCAGGTACAACATAAAATATTACGCAAACTCAGATCTTTTCCAATATCTAAAGTCCCTTCTTTTATTGTTGATATGTGTTACCATTATGAATGTCAACTGGATAGGCGACATTTCTCAAATATTCATCAATAGAATATCTCCGATTATATGATGTGACACTCTCGAATCAATGATCCATTCATTCGAATTTTGCTCACCAGAAAATCACTCAACTCTTATCGTAATAGTGACATATCTTTAAGTCATTTTTACCTCTGGACTTTGAACGGTTCTTAGACTTGCCAAAACCTTTGGGACCCCTACTCTTATTCCTCCCCCTGATTTCTATCACAAAAGCCTGCACATTGTCAGCTTCAATCTTCTTTCTTTTGATTCCTCCATTAAACATGTTCTTTTTAATTACATCCAAAAAGAGCACTCCTTTAGGAGCTGAGTTGCTAATCGTTACCCCTAGCATTTCCCAGCTGTCCTGTAACAAACTTAACAGGGATAAGGCTTGAAGCTCATCATCAAGAGTGATCTTCATTATAGTAAGCTTGCTAATTATGTCATGGAAATTACTTAGATGCTCCAAAACTGATTTCCTAGCCTTCAACTTCAAATTCATAAGCCTCTTAATCAGAAAAGCCTTATTATGAGCAATCTTCCTTTCATACATACCTTTTAGCTTCTTTTATATCTCAAAATGGTTCGTTTCTTGAGACACATGGTTGAATATGCTAATATCAATCCATTGTCTGATAGTGCTAAGCATTTTTGCTTCATCTTTTCCCATTTTCTGTCTGACATATTTTTAGGTTTTGAAGGAACATCAACCTTCACACCTCTGTCCACATCAATAGGATCAAGGAAATCCTTGCAATACAGAAGGTCCTTCATCATGGGCCTTCATATCGAGTAATTGATGATGTTAACTTGATTATAGAGTTGTTTCCACCTTCTATTATAATGGCTTTGATACCACTTGTTAGGAGACAAATATACAACTCTCCAAAATATTAACCAAATATTAATGACAATAAAGAACCCTTAAAGTTGTAGCAGCAGAAAAATATAAGAATAAGATATTAAACAATGAAATAAACACTAAGATTTAACGTGAAAATGTAACATCCCAGGTCACCCGCTTACAGATATTGTCCGCTTTGGGCCTTGACCCAACCAATCCCTCACGGTTTTGCTTTTTCCGAGGCCTTCCCAGGAGGTCACTCATCCCAGAACTACTCTCACCAAGGCACGTTTAACCATGGAGTTCCGATGGAATCTAGTCCATTAGGCCATGAAAAACACGTCTGTAAGGGAGAGGTATCCATACCCTTATAAGGCGTACTTCGTTCCCCTCTCCAACCGATGTGAGATCTCACAGAAAAACTCTCTAGTGAAAAGGGAAAAAATCACGAGATAAATCGATAAACAACTCCACTAAACTCAATAAGGATTTACAGAAAAAGTTGATCTCTTACACTCATAATAGCAAGTTGTCTCACAAATTTCATGATTGAAACTAAAGTTGATATCACAGCCAATAATCACTCAAACCAATTCCCAAAACAATCAAACAAGGACAAGAATACAACACTTTCTACCCTCTCTCTATTTTTCCTCACTTTTGGACGTTGTGGCCACACTTTCTATCTCTATTCACCTAAAGCAAGGCTTGAATAAGCTATTTGTAGGCACCTCTTAGCTTTACAATTCAGAATCTTAATTGAATTGAACTAACTAGATTAGATCTATCCTTATCAGATTACATCACACTAACTAATTGGATGACACTCTCATCCAAATAGGACTGTATCTGATATGATTTATTTACATCATAACTAACAAGTTGAGATTACATTTGAATAGAAATGATACATTCATATCCATAAAGAACACTACTATCTTCAGATGATCTTTGAACATAGTCTTTATCTTTTAGAACTGATATATATCTACTATGAACTTATCTACCATTTACGATCACCAAAAGTCTCAAAATAGGGCTGAACACCCAACAATTATCTCGAATATTCATCAATAAATCAATATCTTTAGTTATATGATGTGATGCTCCTGAATGAATGATCCATTCGTTTGAAATTTGCTTACTAGAAAATACCTCAACTCTTCCTAATTTGTAAGCAGAGAGCAGGTTGATAAAAATGAACCATTGTTCTACCATCCACCTTGGTAAGAGTGACATTATGATGTCTGCTACTACTCTATCCACCTATAACCTTAGTAGCATTGACCAGGACATTGCTTCCTTGTCCACACCTCCAACTTATCCGCCTTGACCACATCCAACTTTAAATTTGCCCATACGCAATTAATCTACCCACCATTAACTTTATGTCCCATCTTTCCATAATGCTCGTAGGAGCTATTCTTTTCTTTCATATGACCTACTGTTGCATTTTCAACTGAATTCGCTTCAACCATTAATCTTACATCATCATCTCTTTCTTCTTTACTTCTCATAATGTTTCGACATCTCTCCTTTTACATTAACGTTGCATACACTCGATTTATGGCGTGTAAGGGCTCCATGGTCAAAATATTTGATCTTACCATTTTATAAATCACATTTTCAAGTCTTATAGAAAGTTGATGTATTCAACTTTATTCTTTTTGCTTCATGAGTTCTCCAGTAATGTTACAATGGCACCCAATATAACAACAGGTTGGTATGGGCTTGTAGTTCACCAATTCATCCCACAGAGCCTTTAGTTGTCCATAGGAAGTAACAACAGATTGTCTTTGCTGCTTTCACTTTGCAAATGTCATTCTTCAATTGCTGCACTCTGGGTATATTCCTAATCAAGAAGTGTTACCACACTTCTTCCCATAACTCCTTCACATTTTCCATATACATGATTGTCGATCGTAAACTTGGTTCAATAGTATTGAAGATCCAAGCCACCAATATTGAGTTCACGATCCACCAATCATCAATTTCGAGTAATTTATCATCAGGTTTGTATATACTTCCAACTACAAAGCCAAGTTTTAATTTTGCACGAAGTGCGTTATTCATCGATCGTGCACACTCTTCATAATTTTTTACTGAGATTTTTCTCCATAATTATTGGAATTGTACAGTTGTAATTAGACTCCTAATTATAGATGTAGGATAATTATAGTTGTAAGATTAATTCTTGAGATTTCTTCCCTTATTGTACATCATAACTAGTACGTTTCTAAGAAAATAACAATGAACATAATTATTTTTCCTTCTTCTTCATCACATCTTTCAAGTTGTTATCAGAGCATACAAAACCCTTTGAAGATGAGTAAAAATACATTCTTATTGTTGTTCAATTCGAAGGAGCTTTTAATGTAGGCATCATTCTTTCAGAATCAAATGATGAGATTTGGTCACAACGATGGAGATGCATATTGTTGAAAAGGCGAAACTTTCTTATATCCATGACAAAACAAAGCCACCTACAAAATATAAAGGTATTTATGAGAAGTGGTATGCTAAAAATCAAAAAGTTAAAAGGTGGTTGTTGATATCTATGAGTCTAGAGATTATGAAGCGATACTTACGATTACCCACAGCTCATAAAATTTGGAGTGCACTAGCAAATGCTTTCTATGATGGAAGTGATGAATTGTAATTTTTCACCCTGAGCCAAAAGGCATTCACTACAAAAGTAAGTGGAAGACCCCTCTCTGAATACCAAGGAGAGTTAACTGAAGTCTTTCAAAAACTAGATCACCTGGACAAAATTGTTATGAAGGATCTTAAAAATGTTGAAGCATATCGAAAGTTGATTGAACAACTAAGGGTGCTTATATTCCTAGCAAGTTTAGATGATATTTTTGAACATGTTATTGGAGAGATTCTAAGGAAGGAATCAATTCTGACTCTGGAAGAATGCTATGCATTGATTTAGAGAGAGACAGTATGTCGTAACATTGAAAGGAAAATCTAGAAACCTTGAAGTTGTTACTATAGTGGTTGGAAACAAATCAAAGTTAACCATTAGTGGTGAAAAGTCTACATACAAATGCACTGACTACAACCAAACTGGACGCACTAAAGATCACTGCTATGAACTTATTAAATATCCAGATTGCTGTGACCATAATTGAGCATCCCGAAAGAAGAATTTCAAGAAAACTCTAACTACTACTATTGCTGAGACCAAAATCAATGATGATACTATTGAGAAGACTTCTGCATTAGCAGTAACTACAAATAATGGTGGTAAGACTTCTAATGTTTTTGCACTTGTTTCTAATAGTACATGGATAATTGATGCTGGTGCTACAAATCATATGACCTTGGATTCTAAACATGTTATTGAACTCACAGCATCCTCACATAAATTTGTTTCTACTACCAATGATGACAAAGCCAATAATTGTTTGGGAAGGATCTTTAACTCTCGTTATTACTCTAAATTTGAATTATATTTTGGTTGTTCCATCCTTAGATTATGACCTCTTGTCTGTTTCTCAAATAACAATAGCCTTATCTTACATTATAATCTTTTGGCCTAACTTTTGTCTCTTTAAGGACATCCAAACAAAGCAGGCAATTGATTGTGGTATTAGGAGAGGAAAGTCGTATTATCTAGACCTAACGACAAGGAGTTTAGATAAGTTGCATCAAGCTTTTGTCATGGATGACTCAAAGGTGGAGAAAAATAAAGCTAAACTCTGGTTGTGGCATCAACGTTTAGGGCATGCATCTTTTAGGTATCTCAAAAAATTATTTCCTAGTTTGTTTGAAAAAAATGGATGTTTCTAGTTTCCACTGTGATATTTGTGAACTCATTTTGATTTGTTACTTTTATTAATAATTGTAGGAGGTTGACTTGGTTATGGTTAATGAAATCCAAGAGTGAAGTGAATTTAATGTTCCAGAAATCCTATAAGATCATTCAGGCTCAGTACAATGCATAGGTCTGAGTTCTTCACGGTGATAATGGTGGAGAATATTAGAGTTTTGAATTGAAACATTATTTGCGAGCCTAAGGTATTATTAATCAAACTACTTATGTGGATGCACCCCAACAAAATTAGGTAGATGAGAGAAAAAATTGACATTTGTTAGAAGTTGTTCATGTCTCATTAATTCAAGCTCATATGTCATTAACTTATTAGGGAGAAGCTCTTTCTTCTGCTACATATTTGATTAATCGAACTCTCTCCCGCTCTATTGAATTTCAAACACCATTTCAAGTCCTTGCTAATGTTATAGCTACTTCACCAATACCAAATTTGCCTCCTCATGTTATTGGATAGGTAGCATTCATGCATATCTATAAACATCAATGCAACAAGCTAGCTACACGAACCCTGAAGTGTGTTTTTCTTGGGAATGCAATAAACCAAAAGGGGTATTAGTGTTATCATCCTCCAATTAAACATATGTTCATCACAATTGATCTAGTCTTTGATAAAGATACAATGTATTTCTCTGAGTCTAAGCTTTAAGGGGAGCACCAAAGGGAAATTCAGACTCTTGATTATGAATGTCAGGGGGAGCGGGAAGGTGATTGTCATCTTTCAGATGATATTAATGTTAGTAATGGTGCTAATAATCAGTTGGAACATAAAAAATAGTAGGAAGGAGCTATTGAACTAGAGGTTATTAACAAGAAAGTACTACTGAAGAGGAGGATGTTGGTCCATTAAGCGTAGAGGTTGAGACTCTCACTAATATACCACACCAATTGTTGTACTGTGGATGTTCCTATTCTTGACCCTGGGCCACCTATGAAACAACTACTAGAGCTTCTTACTAAAGGTATTCTTAAGCCTACATATGAACCTGAAAATTCAAGTAGAGTTAAATATCCCATGAGTCGTTATGTGTCAAATAATAATATGTTTGAATCAAATAGGTCATTTATAAATCAATGATCTATTGTAGCTATTCCTAATAGTATACATGAAGCTCTAGAGGTTCCAAGGTTGGGAGCTGCATTGAATAAGGAAATGAACTCTTTGCAAAAAAATAAAACTTGGGAGATTGTTGAATGTTTACCAGGAAAGAAGCCAGTAGGATGTTGATGAGTTTACACTGTAAAGTATCATGCAGATGGCATAGTTGAAAGGTTCAAAGTAAGATTGGTGGCAAAGGGGTATACCCAAACCTATAGGATGGATTACATAGAGACATTTGCTTCCGTAGCTAAAATCAATACTGTTAGAGTGTTGTTATCCCTAATTGCAAACTTGGATTGTCCTTTGTAACAATTTGATGTAAAGAATCCCTTTTTACATGGTGACTTATCTGAAGAAATCTATATAAAGCTATCACTAAGTTACATGGTAGTAGAAAGGCAGAGTAAAAAGATTTGTCGATTAAAGAAATAATTGTAAGGCTAAATTAGTCTCTAACAACATGGTTTGGAAGGTTCACAAAGTCTATGATAACTTTCAGATATCGTCAAACCAATTCTAACCACCCTTTATTCTTGAAAAAAAAGGTAAGGTAAAATCGCTGCTCTTATTATATATATGGATGACATGGTGGTGACAGGAGATGATCCGTAAGAGAGGAAGGCACTACAAGAATACTTGTGTAAAGATGTGAAAAGAAAGATATTGGTTGCTTAAAATATTCTCTTCATATTGAAGTTTCTAGATCAAAGAAAATAAAATTTCTATCCCAAAGAAATGTGTGTTAGAATTATTACAAGAAAATGGTATATCACCATGTCAACCAACTGATACACCAATTGAGGAAGACTTGAAGTTATGTGTAGAAGAAAAAAAATAATAGTTGATAAAGGAGATACCAATGGCTTACAAGAAGGCTAATGTACTTGGCTAACACAAGACCCAACCTTACTTATGATTTGAGTATTGTTAGTTAGTTTATGCATAATCTTAGGGAATAACGTATGAGGGCAATTATAAGAATTTTGAGGTATCTGAAATTTGCTCCAGGTAAAGGAATTTTGTTTACTACAAATACAGACTGACAAAGTTTAAATGCGTATACAATTGCCGATTGGGCTGGATCAATAGAAGATAGACGATCAACTTCATATTTTTGGGTGGTAACTTGGTTACATTGAGAAGTAAGAAACAAAACATGGTCGTTTGCTCAAGTGCGAAAGCTGAATTTAAAGGTATAGCACTTGGTCTCTATGAAGGTTTTTTTACTCAAACTACTTAACAAGATTTAGGCTATCCTTTAAATCAACTAATTAGTCTATATTGTGACAACAAAGCTGCTTGTGATATAGGATACCAACATGATTGAATAAAGCATGTTGTGGTTGACAAGTTCTTCATTAAGGGGAAGTTAGATGAAAAAATTGTGAAGTTGCCCAATATTTGGTCTGAGGATCAATTGGCTGACGTTCTAACCAAAGCAATTTCAAATCAAGTGCTCTTAAAATTTCTTAGCAAGTTGGGCATGCATAACATTTATGCACCAACTTAAGTGACAGTTTTGAGATTTTTCTCCATAATT
The DNA here is from genome assembly GCA_027563845.1 of Erythroxylum subrotundum. NCBI lineage: Eukaryota > Viridiplantae > Streptophyta > Magnoliopsida > Malpighiales > Erythroxylaceae > Erythroxylum > Erythroxylum subrotundum. Next base: position 8,178 of record JAOQMQ010087990.1, on the reverse strand, counting down.
GTTGGGATTGTATAGTTGTAAATATATTCTTAGACTCGTAATTATAACTCCTAATTATAGGGGTAGGTTAATCTGTCGGATTAATTATTGAGATTTCTCCCCTTATTATACATTATAATTAGCACATTTTTAAGAAAGTAACAATGAACAGAATTATTTTTCCTTCTTCTTTGTCTCATCTTTCAAGTTTTTCTCCCTTCGGTTACACTAGAGAGATCACTATTCCTGGATTATCTAATGGGTACGGGTAGTAAGGTGAAGTTCCTTTAATTTCTAGTTAAGGTGAGGTTACTCTAATTTCTTTTTGCTTGTTGTTGTTGTGCTACCTATCCTCTCTTGCCATATAGTTCAAGGGTTGTGTCAATGTCTTAGATTTAAGGTTCTACTTTGTCATGCTCTAGATTTAAGGTTCTACTTTGTCGTGCTCTGATACCATGTAGATTTTTGGTTTTAACATTTTTCCTCGTCACTTGTATTAGATGTTGCTATATATATATATACTCCTGCCATAGAGTTCAAGGGTTATGTCAATGTCATAGATTTAAGGTTCTACTCTGCCATGCTCTAATACCATGTAGATTTTTGGTTTTAACATTTTTCCTCGCAACTTGTATTAGATGTTGCCAGCATATATATATAGAGTCACAAAGTAAGACTTCAAGGCCAAAGATTACCACCCTATATAAGCCTATAAGCCTATGTTATAATAATATCTTAAGTATTTACATATAACATATTTATCTCCCAACAAAAGTAATTTAAAGAAAAAAGAAAACATAAATTCAAAGATCTTTTAAAAGTAATTTGATGACTGTATAATGAATGAAATATTAAGTTTACTCAATTGTGGAAGCAAAAGGAAAACTTAAAGATTCTCTTATATGAATTTTTTTAATAATAATACGACATATTAAAATAAATAAGGGGTAACCACTTGATATAACGAGATGTAAACTCTGGTGATATGAGAAAGTACTTCCCTTTTTGGAATTTATGTAGACACAACTTTTTGAAAGTACCAAAATGCATAAACTTCAACGTAAAATGTGTCTTATTTCCAAAACATATCCATGAATTACCTTATTGTTCAATGGGTAGGTTAGAGTCAGCACCGATAAGCATAGTGGCTGCTCCGTCATAAAAAATGACCATGCTATAAGATTAGCCAAGTTAGCCTTTGACAGTCCACGAAACATCATGACTGAGTTTTGTACACACAACAAGAACATATGAACTAGTAAGATTTTGGGGTTGATAATTTCCAAGCTTGACTCTTATATTATCATCTTAGCAATGAAGGTAGTTATGTGTTGGAAAAGGAGCCGATGGGCGTCACTAATGTCTCTCGGTATGTTCCATCAAAGAAGGAAGATAGTCCACTGATAAATTCTAAGAAGAAGCATATTATAGTTGATAAAGGAGAGGAGTCGGCCCATGTGGAGATTGTTATTGGTTCACAGTTGATCGATGATGGGCATATCACAAATATTAATCTTCTAGAACCATTGCAAAATGATGGTATAGCTAATCATATGGACGATAATATTACTTTTTCTTTTAAGGATCCAATTGTGCAGATGGGGGATGGATCTTCTATACAGTCCCTTGCTGGTTTTGGATTGGAAAAAAGTATAGTTATGCAGGAACCTTTGAACCGTGAGGTGTTTGAATAACATAGTGATGCTATTATTTCTCTAGGTTGTCAGGAAGCTTGTGTACAGTTGCAGGATGGGACGTCTGAGGTTATTACAAATAGCATTCTTATAGAGGCTGAAACTATTAGTGTAGTTGCGGGTGGGCTTAAAGGTGTTAAGGATGTAGTTACTACAGATGAAGATGATGACAAAGTGGAGAATCTAGCTCCCAATATTTGGAGTATTGTCAGAAGGATTGGGCTAACATGCTGACTCCAGTCATAACTGTTGGGCAAACTAAGAATAAGAGGTCAACGGATATCTAACAAATAGAGGACAGTGATATCCCATTTGTTGAAGCGCATATCCCAGACATCTTAGGCGACTTTTGTATACAATCTAAATCTACAAAAAGGAAATCGATTAGGAAGATGTAGCAAAATCCCAAATATCAGAAATGGTGAATGAGCTTTCCCATAAAGGTGGAACATCAGTAATGCCTATAGTTGTTTCTTGTGGTGGTCTATTATACAGATTGTCATATAAGGGTAAGCATTATTCGGGTAATAAAATGCTAAAATATGGGTAAATCGGGTCGGGCCGGGTATTATCTGAATTGTTTTCGGTTTGGGATGGGTAACTCCGAAAAAAATTCGGGTTACCCGATTACCCGAATTAGGTTTAAAAGAATTATGAAAATACAAGCTTGTAGAATTAACAGATTAATTATGCTAGTTAATTGAAATATTTGGTTATATTATTAGTGAATTCAACTATTTGTTTTGTTTTATGTCTTTCAAATGAGATATGAGAATGTAATTCAAGTACTTAGTTATTTTGTGTAATTTTTGAAAGAGAACCAAACAAAATTTCGGGTAACCCAAAATTACCTGAAATTTTCCCGAATTACCCGATCGGGCCGGGTAAGTTCGGGTAATGAAATTTTGGGTTCGTGCTGGGTAAGATGAAAATTTTTTTGGGTAATTCGGGCTTTACCCGAACAGTGAAAATTTGGCCCGATTAGCCCGAATGCTCACCCCTATTGTCATACTATCTTCCTTTAAGAGTTTTTGCTCTTGGGTCAAAGTGTCATATGATGGTAGGCTTAAAGCTTTGATCTCGTTGTAACGTCGATTTAGTTTTAAATATAATTCAAATTCCTTTTCACTTTTCAAAAAAAGTTCTTAGCCTTTATATGGGCATAGGTACAATGGATTACAAGTACGAGATTGCAGCAGATTAATAATAAGCCAAATTATAGGAAGATAATGTTTACCGGCTAAATGTCCTAATAGAGTGTTAATATATTGTTAATATGAAGTTATGAACCACCGTTACTTTTTGCTAAGCCCGTGGTAATCCGAAGCACAATAACACCCGCATGATAACCAAGAGTGTAGAGCATTACGCAGTTGACATACAATGGAAGACTCGGAAGTAGTACAAGGTGACAATTTTGGCTTGGTTCTAGTTCAATATCCATAAAATATATATAAATTGATCGAGTTTCAAATTTAATCAGTTAGCTCAAGCCTAAACCCAAACGATCCGACTTCCTCTCCAAAATATCATTATTTTAAAGATTTTTCAAAATGACTTGCTGTTGGTTAATATATGGCAAGTTCAAAATTTTCTTTGATAGTAAACCCTCAAATGATGAAACAATTTCATAACTCCAACCTTACGAGTTACCGATTAAAGATAAACTAAAAGCAACTTAACTATCATTTATGTTGTAGTTAGTTGTATATAATTTAGTGGATAATAGCATTTTCAATTTACAGAATTATCAGGCAGTCATTTGGTTAACCAGCTTGCTATGGTGTGACGATTCACATTAAAAAATATGTCCTTATCTCGTAGTTATTAATTAATTGTTCTTAACAGCCTGATGATCTGAAAGTCTGAAATGATATTCGGAATGTTACCTGTTAAGAGGACAATTATATACCACGAATTGAACAATAATAGAAGAAAATTTTGAATTGAGTTTGAAATTTATTTGAATTTTAGGCACTGATTAGGTCAAATTTGTTGAAAAACTATCAGAATTCTAATTTCCTAATTTTAAATTAATAACTTTAATCTGTTTACTTGTCGTGCATCCTTTCAAACATAGTTTACAGATTTACAAGTAGCAATTATAGAAATAAGTGAAATTTGAGTAATCCATCCATAATTTGAATCCGTTGCTTTATCTTAAAATTTTATAGAATTCAACAGGAAAAAGATATGTTTTAATTTGTTCTAAACGTATAAAATATCGTAAATTCAGTTTTTTTTTTTTAATGTGTAAATAACAATTTCATAACTAATAGTCTTAATTTCCACCATTCACTGTAGCTAAGACGCCCTTCGAACAATCTATTTGAGC
>JAOQMQ010087969.1:0-18216 GCA_027563845.1 Erythroxylum subrotundum | reverse complement strand
GTTTAATATATTGGATTAATCTTTGATGGATTTTATATGCATACTTTTATGAATAATTTGTATTTGTTTTCACCAATTTTTTAATAATTTTTTATCATATATATTGATATGAATAGGTTCTGGTTATCCTGAGAACCGAACCTGAAAATAGGTTAACCGATCCTATAGGTTCTTTAGGTTCAGGTTCAGGTTCGTGAAATTGCCGAACCTGACATTTAGGTTCAGGTTCAGGTTACTTATGAACGGGTCAGGTTACCCTACCATAAACACCCCTACATTTCATAGGCATCAAACAATTTCTCCCCACTTTAATTTTATTAATACTTCAAAATATTAAAACTAAAGATAATACACCATCATCACTTATGCAATGATATAAAAAACAAAAGTTTCGAGGATCTCATATTATCCTCCTTTTAAAATAAAATTAGTCCTAAAACCTTAATTGGCCCAGAATTTCCAGGGTTATCATTTAAAAGTCCTAACATACACTACTCATAAAGAAACAACAAAGCATGAATCACTCGCCTTGTTTTGGTCTAACATATATAGGACAACATATCATGAATTGAAAGACAATTCTACTAAGTAAATTGAATAACTAAATAACTCAATTATTCTACCTTTAGTTATCTCACCTTACCCTAAGATCTTATCTTATTTTAGGCCTAAGCTTTTATACTACTATGGCACACAAAAATTTAAGGTTGTGATTTCTATGATTCGATAAAATTTAACACTTTAAACATTTTTTAACATTATTTAGTTAGATTGAAATTGAATGTTTAGAACGTGTAGGCTGAATTAATTTTGGTCATAGCACTTATAAAAGAAGAAAAATTTTGATGAAAAAGTATGTTGGATAAGTTTGTTGTCACTACTTGGCATTATTTAATTTTGTGAGCATAACTTTTGATATAAATATTAGATTGAAGTGATTCAAGTGGCTATATAAAGATAATAAAATTATCTAAAATTCATAAGGACACTTAGGTTGATTTAGACTTATAGGTCAACCATTATACCCTAGATGTAGACCAATGTTAAGCATCAGGAAATAACGATTGACCAATGTCTCATACTGGTAAAAATTGCTTTTTAAATTAGTTTTGATGACAGTAGTTATTATTTGTATAGGAAGCAAAAGATTTAAAGGACAAATTAGAAGGGAAGAAAAATAAGCCCTTTATAATTCATTAGCAGTCAAAGGGTTTGAGTAGTATTTGAACAATTTCAAAGTACATTAAAAGGGATTAAGGTAGCTTTCATATGAAAGCTAGTAGCATATGCCAACTGAGACCTTCTAGGTTTATTGTTTCGTTAATTGTGCATATTAATTGCTTTATTAGGTATTAGTTAACTGTTCATATCATTTTGGATATATTGGCAGAGAAAATTAATTTGGGGTATTTAACAAAGTTAGGTTTTCAATAATTTGTTAATGTTAAGTGTTTGATTTTATGTAAATTGTGTGTATTTTTCATATTTATACACATAAGAGATTGATAGGCATGTAACTTGTGATTTAGGGTGTTGGTAAACACTTATGACTACCTCAAAGTTTGACTATGGATGCATTTCTATAGTTAAGTGTCTCATATACATGATACGTGTATTGAATGATGTTATATATATATGATTTTAGAACCTAAAAAGGTAGTGTTTATGTATGTGTGTGACTTGTGTTGACAAGTATAATTGGTCTGGGCCTATTAGTCATTGCCAAATTAGACCAAATACCAATATTTTGGCTAGCCTATATCATAATAAGGGACATACTCAGGGTAAATTAGCCGATGCCTATCTTAGGCTTATATAGAGCTTTTGTGTTAGTTAGCACTACATAATTTAATTTTTTATAATTATTCTAAAATATTACATTAGCATGACTTTTTTCTTGAGAAGTAGTTTTTGGAGAAGTTAATTATGCCATGAGGCACAGTTGTTGACATTTGTAGCATATAGAATAAAAGAGGCGTAACTTTATATTTATTTTATTATAATTTTTACCTAGTTGTTATGTAATAGTTAGCTTTGTGTATTTTCAAGAATTAGAGTGTACAACAAAAGAATGGGGACCTAAATGGGATTTGAGGACGATTTTATAGAGCTAGATCTAAGGAAGTTTTTTAGATAAAGCGAGAAACATTTTCATTAGTTTATTCTTATTGAATTATATGAGTTTAGCATGTTGCAAGCACAAGGTAAGGTTTAAGAGATTTGGCCTTACTGATAGGTGCTTAATTGATTATTTAATTATTTCATAACACTTAGCGATTAAGAACAATAAATTGCTTAAGATACTCACTTTGACTCATATGTGATTTTAGGCACAATTCAGAAGCAAAGAAGTTATAGTGAGTCGAAAGCACGAAATGGGGGTCATTTTTCGAAAATTAATTTTCACTTGTCTTTATGGAGCAAGAAGAAGAAAATTATAAGACAAGAAAAATAGAAACAAAAATGAATCAAAGTTGTTGTTGTGCATGAACCAAGCAAGCCCATGCAATGTGTTTTATGGAATTAAATGAAGACAAAACAACTGAAAGAAACAGCATGAAATGACAGTAAGAAGAAATCAAAACGCATGCAGCAAGATGTGCAACGTAGAAGCCAAGCAAGAGCAAAAAACGACGACACAACGTTTAAGGAAGAGAGCACCAAAACAACAACGTAGGAGGACAGTAGAGGAACAAAACACAGACGACATCTGCGTGAATTTCATGTAGATAACATCTGCGAAATATAGCTACTGTGTACATCCATGATGCGTTTTAACAAAAATGCATATTAGCGACATAAACATGAGGGAGGCGTGAATAAAACGTGAATAGGAGCAGTGGACCAAAAATTAAAATTGTCAAACCAACAGGGGGGGGGGCAGAGAATAGAACAGTAGGCGTCTTCGGTTGAGACAATTTTCATGGGGTTGAAGCATTTTTTTAGGAGAGACCTATGAAGGGCTAGATGTCCCAATGCTGGTTCGGAGGTGACATCGACGCCGATGACCCGGGTTAAGTATATTTCTTTGTTTTTGTTGTTTCTTTCTCTCATTAAGAATTGATTATGTTATCTTGTGTTGATTGAATTAGGTATTGTGAAAAGATGATTTTAACGCGTTCATTGAATCGTTCATTTGCAAACTCATTGCTAGAATTTCAATATTATTTGTAATTGTTATGTTGAAATTCATGTGTAGCGACTAATGATTCGTAATCATTAGAGATAACATAACCTAGGTTGAATGACACCTCGTATGTGGTTATTACCTTGATTAATCGGTTTTCCTAATTTGTAATGCTACTGCCTAACTAAATCTAGAGATAGTATCTTAGGTTATTCAATAGTTAGGTTTAATTAACGATTGTATCTTGATTAAACACTACCTGAGGGAAAGCTCAGATTAATTATTAACCCACGATTAATAGTTTCTAGGAGAGGTTAGAGAACAACAAATCAATGAAATATGTTTAATTAGGGTGTAGGCCGAGATTGAACCAAAGAACTGGGTTCCTACCGGATTCCCCACTTTTATCATTTTTCGCATGTTTTCTTTAATTTGTTTTTATTAGTCTAGTTTTATTTTATTTTCTTATTTCCAAAACCAAACACCCCCCAAACCTAAACACTAGTTACTTTCATTTCGGAAACTTTACACACACTCTTTGTGGGATCAATTTAGAGTCACCACAGCTATAATAGTAGGTCTAATTATTTTATTTTGACTAGTGTTACGACATGCTGTTACTTACTAAGGTGGTTTACCATAGCCTAGTTAGATCACCTTGAGCTCAAGCTAGCCTTACGAGGCCTATGATATATCACAACCGTTTGGCAAGGCTTAACCATTCAAGCCTCACTATCAAGCTAAAGCTAACATACATGCTAAAACATTAGTCTAAAAAATTCTCAAGTAGATGGAAATCTAAAAGGCACAACTATTATGGTTAAAAGCTTAACTATATCATAAATGTCTTTAACAAATTAAGTATATAGAACCTTAAATTTAATTAAACAAACAAATGATATCTCTTTATTTATCTACCTACATGATTATGTGTGATGAATTTTATGCCTTATATAATATCTAAATCCTTATTCTCCTCCTACATGGGCCCCTTAAATAGACAAAGGCAAATAGTATATACCGACTACATAAATAATAAATAAAATAAAAACTATGCTCCACTACTCTGTGTGCAATTAGTTTCACAACTGTGCTTATTTGGCTCTATCATATACTCTATAATAAAAGTCAAGAAAAAAATGATGTATGTATTTCATTATCAAAAAATAAGATAAATAATAATCACCAATTATAAACTACACGTCGCCTCGTATTTATATAGGATTAGCCTTGAATGATATAACAAAATGGTGTCTTCATCACTTTATTATTGGATGATAAGTCTTGATCAACCAAAAGGTATTTACCTATTATGGCATCACATTGATGGGTTTCGGTCAATCAAATTGATATTTTCCTCATTCTACTGCTAAATGATAGGTGCTAACCAACTACTAAATCTCATGCATCTCAATCACAATACAAATATGCAATGCATAAATATTGATAACTAAAATATATTGATACAAATTACTTAACTAACATTCAATGCCTCCTTGACACTATAAAATTCACACTTTACAAGCATTCAAAATAATAAATAAATAGATATGAAATTCATTCATATAATACATCTTAATGTTCTTTAAACTTGACATTATAGCCTAAAATCTAATTCAAACATTACTTTAAAATGGGGTTTTCCACAATTCTACCTTAAAAGCATGTAAATACCTAAATAATACACCATAAGACTTTAAACACATAATTAACATAATAAGAAATATGTAAGACTCTTCAATTATTATTTACTACCATCTTTCATATGAAAAGTATATTAAAACTCTATTCCTATAAGAAAAAAATGGCCTAATAAATTCTTAAAACTTGTTAAAGTTAATGTTTATCTTTTTAATCATAGTATTTCCCTTTAAGAATCTCATTCTTTCAAGTTTTAGATGTCCTCCCTCTCAAAATTTTATCTGTCAACTTAAAATAAACTTATTTTGACATTTTTATTTTAAAAACAAAAATTCTAAGGTTTTTTCCTATCATAACACTTTATTTGGCTAGGAAACAATATTGATGAAAAATCATCCTTTCTGACTTGCTCCTACGGAACCAAGAGGTCGAAAAGATTGAGAAAAATCGATCATTCACAACCACCATCACAGTGTTTTCATGCCATTGCAGGGATTCAACTAGGTGATATCATCCTTATATGCCTTCTTAAAATTGCAGAAATTTCTCTTTACTTTTCATGACCTCTTAAATAGTTTTAATTTAATATTCATATCAAAAGTATGATTAAAATAGAGAACAATATCAATTGGTGATAATAAATTGAACCTACTAGCTTCTTCTACCAAATTATCCTATTTAGATATAATATTAGCTCTTGATATATTCTTATGACCATGTATATAGTTCATTTAGATTTTCATAACTTGTTTATTTTTTTCAACATAATTTGTTAGCTCAAGGTTTATATTTAACAATTTTAATGATAACTATATAATATTTCAAAATTGAAATTGGATTTATTTCCTTGTATAAATAACGGTATTTTTAAAAAAAGAAATAAAATCATGGAAAAATTTCTTCATTTTTTACAGGAACCTTCTTAGTAAACTTTCCTTACTAACATCCGGGAGGATCTTACCATTAGCTAAAAGGGAATAGAATGAATCTTCCAACTATGATCTTGAGGTTCATGATGGATAAAGGGATAATAAGAATACCACCGGTTACCTACCTTATGAGATGTTGCTTACCAAGATTTTCAACCATTTTGGAGTCCCTATTATAAATCTGAATTGGTATGCTTCGACTAAGTTTCACGCTTCCATTCCCTATCAATTTGGATACAAATTGCAAAACAATGTCTTAGTAGACAAAAGATTTGAAAGAGTAGCGGAAAATGGTGCAAAACTCCATCAACAACTGCAGAACACTCAAGCCAATTAAGAACATATGTGAGAACAAATAGATAGCATGTAAAATCAGCTTCTTGACATGCAAATTTTGCTGAGAAAAATCTTTGAATCCCTTCATTAACTATATTTCTATTATTTTCTGCCTGGCTTATTCGAACTTTTGATAGTTCCTTCCTCCCTATACTCTATTATTTTTTGATAATAACAAATAGGGAGAGTTTATGTTGATATTTTTTTGGCATATTTTTGCATATATGATGATATATTTCTCAATGCATATTTCTCAAAGATGCCTCGATTATATATATGAGTGATTATGCTGTTGAATTTGTGAAAATCTGTGATATATAAATGATAGGTTATTTGTTTAAGAGACAAGCTCCTTCTAATTATATCTGAACATATAAAAGCCCCAAGTGTCTTTCGAAATCATATATTATCTCTTTTTTGAAAAATATAACTATTGTTGCTTGTCATCGTCAAAAAGGGGGAGATTATTAGCTCAAGGTTTATATTTAATGATTTTGATGATAACTATATAATATTTCAAAATTCAAATTGGATTGATTTCCTTGTATAGATAACAATATTTTTTAAAGGAAATAAAATCATGGGAAAGTTACTTCCTTTCTTGCAGGAACCTTCTCAGTAAACTTTCCTTATTAACATCCAGGAAGATCTTACCTTTTCGAGCAATGAGCTTCGGAAATTTTTGTTCTAGCAGAGATGATATTGAAAATCCAAAGTTAACTCAGAATTAAGATAAAGCAACGACTATTTAAAGAAATTGATTATTTAAAGAAGAGCAACAATACTTGTGAAGTAACGAACATACATAGACTTTTGAAGCATTTGAGCAGCATCTATATTCTTGAGAGTCATATCATTCTTATTGTGCCTTAGAAAGTGAAATCACTCTATCAAGAGAGAAATTGTTATTTGAGAATTTAGTTTTGATTTTACATTTTATTCTTCTGTGAGCTTTTAGAAGCTTGTTATACATTTCGAGTGTGGAAGGTTGGGGAATCTTGAAAAATATGTACTCGTGAGCTTGAAGAGGCTTGTCAAATTACTACTTGGTTTTTATAGTGAAACACTCAAGTTGGATACTTGGGGACTGGACGTAGGCTTGGGTTGTAAGCTAAACCAGTATAAATCGACTGCGTCATTTTCTCTCTTTTTTTAACTTTTAAATTTTCGCATTATATTGTGTGTGTGTTTATTTCAGCAAGAGCTACCTTCTCTTTTCAACTTGTAAGAGGTTTTTTTTTAGTTTTAACAGGTGCTTTCTGTCTTAAATTGTTTTTAACAGAACTTTTCGTTTAGCAGGCTCCTATCGTTTAACAAGCTATTGATCCATTAACATTCTCCTTAAATTTAATCAGATCCTATCGAACAACAGGCTCCTACTGTTTTAATTATGGACAGGCTCCTACTATTTTAATTATAGACAGGCTCCTGTCATTTTCTTTTGAACTAGAAAGTAACTTGCAAAATTTTTTAAGTCACACACAATTCACTCCCCTCTTGTGTGTGTTTGCTTTATCATAATTTACTATCAAAACTTATGCTAAAAATTTTGTATTATGTTTACTTTTGACTATATATTGGCTAACAAAACTCACCACGTCACATTTAATCCATTCTAACCCTTTTAACCACTAAACGTCAAACATAAACAATTTTATGATTATCAATAAAATTTATGTAAACTTTAAAATTTAATCAAGATTTTAAAGATTAAAACTAGAACCAATTTAATATACTTACTCTTGTAATAACACAAATATTAAAAATTTTGGTCTCATATTTCCTTGCCTCATTTAAAATAAGTTTTTTCCTTAAAACTTAAATCACCTAAAACTTAAAGGTTATCCCTGAAACTCCAAAGATAAGTCATTTACAATGAAATAATAATTATAAATTATTCACCTTGTTCTTGATCAAAATTTACAGGACTATACATAATGCGTTGAAATATAATTCAACTAACTAAACTTAATAAGTAAATAACTGATCAAATCATTATATCTCCACTTATCTCACCACATTCTAAGATCTTATCCTATCTTAAATCTAATATTTATACCCGTTTCTAATATCCTAAGCCCAATCTAACCTTAATAGGCCAATGGTGGACCACCACCTAAAAATAAATTCCAACTATTTAAGCCTCACCATTGATCTAAGTTTAACATGCCTATTAAAATGTTAATATGAAAATCCTCAACCAACTAGAAATCTTATAGTCAAATTCTCAACCATCTCTTAAATTTCACCTCCACCACCTAATAATAGAACCTAACCATTCAAGCCTCACCATTGATCTAAAGTTAACATGCCTATTAAAATATTAATCCAAAAATTCTCAAGCAACTAGAAATCTTAAAAGCATAATTCTCAACTATCTCATAAATTTCACCTCCACAATTAACAAATTCAATTGATAGATCCTTAAAATTCAATTGAAGAATTGAATGATTTGTCTTTAGCTATTGAGTTGTAACATTCAAATAGATGATGTTGATGCCCCATATTCCCTCTGCATCCCCCAATTTTTCCTCTATGGTGTGCTTTCTAAAAAATAGACAAAGTTAAGAAATACATAACAATTAGGAAAATTATAAAATAAATTAAAAATAAAAAATACTCTCTAGCAATTTTTATGTAACCAATCTTATAACTGTGCCTATTTTTTACTATCATTCGTTCTAAAATACATATCGAGAAAAATATGAAACATGTATTCCAATATAAGAAAATATGATAAAATAATAATCATTAACCACAAACCACACATCACCCTATATCTAGTGATCAGATGATATGCTCTAACTAAAGGAGTGATATTCTCCTTACTCTATCATTAAATGATAAGTCCTAATTAATCAAATATATTTGATCTATTCTAGTATCACATGATAAATCTTGGCCACACAAGTAATATCTGCCCCCATTTGGTGTCAAATGATAGGTCTTGGCCAAAATTCAAATCTCAGACATCTCAATATATTATAACATGAATACATAATGTACAAATAAGAAAACTTAAATATATTTACACATATTACTCAAATAACATTTAATGTCTTCTTAGCACCTAAAAGTCACACCATTCAAGCATTCTAAACAATATATAATTATACATGCAAATTCATGCATATAACATGTTTAAACATCCTTTAAAATAAAATAGTAGGCAAAATTATATTTTTAACATTAGCCAAAAATGTTTGTTTTCCAATTTACTTAAAATAAAAACTTAAATAATGCAAATAGTTAAATAATACACCATAAGACATTAAAAACCTACAATCAACATAATAAACAACATAGAAGGCCCCAATTGGCATATATTATCAATTTTTTTTAATGAAAGTATCTTAAAACTCTCTTTTTGTAGCAAACAATTGCCAAGACACTTTCTGAAACTTGTTAAAGTTAATGTTTCTTGCTGGAATCATAGTATTACCTTATAAAAATGGCCTTATCTAAAGTTTAGATGTCCCCTTTAAAACTTTATTTCCTAATATGAAATAATTTTTTTCAATTTTTTTATTTTTAAAAAAATAAACTCAAAGATTTCACTAACTTAAAACTTTGTTAAGCTATTTGCACAACTTTTTACACTTTATTTGACTAGCTGGTCACAATTTAATGAAAATTCACTCCAGTGTCTGCTAGTTGATGGTAGGGATTCAACTATTCGGTATCAATTCTATGTGTTTTATTAAATGTTATTCTTTAACCTATTAAATCACTCTAATTTGATATTCTTATGAAAAGTTATAATGAAAATACCAAACAATGTTAGGTAATGACAGTAAAAAACCTATAAGTTTCTTCCATCAAATTCTCTTATTAGGATTCAATATCAGCTTCTGATATCTCTTATATAATGTAGATATATTTCTTAAATTTTAATAATTTATTAAATTACCTTAACCAAATGTTTCTATACAATTATGCTCACTACAAGAAATAAGTAGTTTATCGACGAAAGAAATCGTCGGTAAACTGCGGAATTCCATCGGGAAAATATATTACCGATGGAAATCAACGACAGAAAAGGTGTCGTTAAAACGGCCATAGGTAAATTTAACGACGACCATTTTATTTGTGTTCCATCGGTAATTTACCAACGGACAATTTTTCATCAGTATATTATACCGATCGAAAACGTAAACGACGTGACCGTCGGCAACTTTTACCAACGGATGAGTTTCTGACTGAAAATCGTAGTTTATATAATAAAAAAAATTCATATTTACCGACAGAATATATACAATACCGTCACAAAAACAAATCTAATTTACCGACGGACTGGTTTCCGTCGGTAAACCAAGTTATGAAATCGCCAAGGTATGCATATTTACCGAAAGAATATATAATACCATCGCAAAATGAATCTAAATTACCGACTACGTTAGATTTTTTGTCGGTAAAATACACTGATTTTTTAACAGAAATTTTATATTCCGTCGGTAATAAGAAGTAATAATTTTTTTAAAAAATCCGGTTTCATGATCTTGTGACAAATGCATAATTTTAAGAGTTATCAATTATCTGTGCATAATAAATTAATTAGTATATATATATATAATTTGTTTAATCAGAAAATTAATTGATGATATAAAGTTAAAATTATTTTAATTGATAATAAAAACATTACAGTGTACATAACTTATGTTTGTAATTGAAAGCAAATGACTAGGACAAGCTAATGTCGTGGTGATCGCGGGTGCTCTGAGCTGCTAAGCCTCCCCTTCAATTGTTCCATCTCCTGTCTCAGCTGAGCCATCTGCTCCATCTCCTCTCTCATCTTAGCCATCTGCTCCATCTGCTCTCTCATCTTAGCCTTCTACTCCATCTGTTCCATATGTTGATTCATGTTAGCCATCTGCTCCTCTTTCATGTGAGCTATCTGCTGCATCAATGCGAATAACATATGTTCGCAAAAGAACGTAGCCCGAATATCCTTCCACGATGGTCCCTACCACCCACAACATCAAGATACGTTTGAGTCTCATCTACAAGTTGTTCCTCCTAAGACTGTCGCTGAATGGTTTGTTGCATTTGGTCCTATTAGGAAGCAATGTTTACATTAGTAGGGATTATTATTAAGAAATTATAATAATGCATTAATTTCACATACATTCAGTTCTCTACATCGGCTGTTGATGAATGTCACACGGTCATGCTTGTTCGTGTGAGTGTGCAAAAACAGCTGAGTAGGTGTAGGCTTGATGCCCAATGACTTGTCCTGCATATATAACCTAAATTGTTAGATGTGAACTACAATTTATAAAAATTTCAGCAGAGTTTCTTCTATTTTTATGATGTTTCCCCTATTGAACAAAGAAAATAACTCAACACAACCATATATGGCACCAGACATTTATACCATTATCATTATCTATAATACAACAAAGCAAAACATTTACAAAATAAGAGTCAAGTTTAGATACTTACAAGTCTATGTGCATGCTCGTGGTGGGTTATTGATCCTCCCGTATGTACGGGAAGACTCTCTCCCCCCGGGCCTCCACGTCTGTTGGCGGAGTTACGCCCTGAGATGGACATTGCCTGAGGTGATGTCCAATACTCCTGCCAACGACTCCATATTTGCTCAAAAATATAACGCAGTCGTGCACCAACCTTGTGTATCGCGCCAATGAAGTTACAATAACGTGTACGCCTCGCTTCTCCCATACTTTATATATGTTGGCATCGAAATAAGAATCCCAAAAAAATTCTTTATGAAATTCTAAGAAAAAAATTAGAATACTATATATAATGTAATAATATTTATCTAATTAGTGTATATAAATCAATATAAAAAGAAAATAAATATTGATTGTACCTCAAACTCCTGAAAGTAAAATTGCTTTGTGACCTCAGATATATTCTTCCACACATAACCCTCAGGATCATTCCTTTCCTTAAATGTGGAAGTCATATTTCTGGAACTCGGTCCAGAGGGAACCAACCTAATATAAGAAGTAATTTTATACTATGAAAAAACTGATAAATCTAAAACTTAATGAAAAGCAAATAGTGGTTAGTGTGATTTCGCTTACAGTTCATTGACAATTGTTATATACTTTCTCCCTTAGCTTTAGGCCGACGGACCTCTCCTCTATCTGATAAAGAGGTATTCAATGATATATGAGTTGGGGAAGGGGATGGTGTAGCATAAGGAGCAGTAGGTGATGCCTCATCTGCAACTGTCGGCCCTGGAGGGGGAGGAGGTGAGTCAGTTCGAGCTGCAGACTGTGACGATCCACCTGCACAGTAAGTTGCTCCGATATTGCTTTTAAACCTCGGTCGTATTACCTCACGCTGTCTCTTTAGTCCCATATTTTTACTTGAAATTCAATGTTTATTGAATTATCTACAAATATAATAATTTCAATACAATATTTTACACAATATATGGAAAAGGAAATAAGGCAATGGAGTTGAAGGTTAACAAATTCTTAACAATAATAAATCAACGTTAACAATGATATAATTTTGATGCTTACAGATACAACAATAAAACCACCTTAATGCTTAGTTTAATAATGTATTGCAACGATAAATCACAATGATATGATTTTTTTTTTAAAATTCCATGTGACATGGGAGTCGATAAAGGTAAGTGAGTCCCTGATGTCTGGATTCCCAAGAAGGGTCCTGGCATGTTCAAACGCACCAATTGAAACAGTGATACTTCTTCCACTAGGTGTAGGCTTGTGAACAACTTCTAGCAATAGTGTTTTTGCTATAGCTATACTTGTAGAGGAAGCAGTGAATGAGTCGCTGCTCTTAGTATGGAAGACTAATTCTCCAGATGAACTACTAGTGGGAACATATTTACCTAAAACAAAACTAGTTGAGAACTTTTGAAACTTTCATATTAGAAAACCTTTAAACAAACCAAAACTGGATATTAATGCATACGTGATTGTCCAGACGAGGTTTATGGAATTGACGAATTTTCCATAAAAACCAATCTCCTTAATCCTTTATAGGCCGTTATGACATCGCTTTCGCCTCTATTGGAATACATGTCATCTTCGAGATGAAAGGAAGCTTAAAGCAACATGTAGTATAGACCATCAAATGTGAATATGTATAATAACTTCAACAAAGGAAATGAGATGTACATAATAAGGTAAGAGACGTTGTCCAGATCATACTAAACACTTTGAAGTAGAAGATCGGCCATGGAAGGCAAATGATTCTTGAAGTATGAGCCAACGATATTTCCTTCAGTGTTTATTCCTTGGGTTGGGACAATTTTGCCACATTCCTCCCAACGGAAAGAATTACTACCATCCGGAACTAGTCGCCATGTCGACATTCCTTGAATAAGATTTTTAATGAAAGACTTTACATAATATACTGAAATGCAAATAATGTATTTGTTGATTAAAATATTCAATTACAAACACAAATTAATTGCTATCATAACTTAATTGTAAATTACAATTAAGTTATAACAAGTAAACAAAACCTCATCATTTAAGAGAGCATCAATGACATAACAGATTCACATAATTAAGGTAATTGGAACCATAACATAAGTCAAACTTGTCCTATATAAATTCATACATAACCGAAGTTCATACTACAAACAAGTTACAGTTTGTGCAAGCCAAATTAAATAAATCATGTAATATGTTTAGATTCCCAGTTCAAACCACAAACAAATACCCACATTAAACCAAGTTCAAAAAAACGTAGTAAAAAACATAATCACTAACCTCAATCGACACACAGAACGGTCTTCCTGACGTACGTGAAAGAAGATGATGCCGAACCTAGAATGAAAAATATAGGAACTGATACAAATTCGATTAACATGTGTGGAAAATCATTGATGACATGAGTAAAAAATATTTTTAGTTAAAGAATGTCATTTGAATACCTACTAAAGCTTCTCTTCAATCTCCTTTGAAATAGAAATACCGCAAACAAATGAATTCCTGCAACCAAGAAGAAAATTGTTCACAGTTTAGAAGCATTCTAGATGAAGATATGCTAGCCTAATAACAAACATAAGCTAGCTCACCATAAATGATTCAAATGCTTAAAACAAACATGACCAAGATGAGAGGCCAAAATTGGACACATAGGTAGAGATATATTTAGGCTTATTATTCTTAATGGAAAAATTCTTGAAAGTTTTGAAGATAATGTGGAGATTCCACATTTTATGCGTGCATGATGTTTATATTGGGTCTAAGCTTAAGATGACTTTGATAAAATTGTGTAAGTATATGGAGAAATTTTTGTACTCTCTCACCTTATTTGATAAGAATGGACCTTTTCTAATAAATTTAGTAACTTATGTATCCTCTCATATTCGATTAATAGAAAAAGCTAAAATGGCCATAATTGATTATCTACAATATTTAAAATTGGCTAATATGAAGGTCATGAGCTATACGAGGAGCTTATTAAAAATTCGGCAAAATTTTTCCTATAAAATGGGCATCCCCCTTTTGAAAGAATGGTCATTCCTGCAATAAAATTACACTTCTATATCCACCAGTAACCACAACTTTGGTCTCCAAACTATATGTCTATTCTCAATTGAGTCCACTTGCATTTAATAATCCAATTCAAAAATCAAGTATACCAATTTCTAACCCATACACCCTCATTTATAGTCAATGCATTAACATATTCTTAAATCTAATCAACAATAACTCAATTTAATGAAATTTAATCAATTTCGTTCATTGATATAAGAACATATATATTCTAAAGCATATCTCAAACATAATATTTTGTAATATTATAAAGTATATATTGAACTTCTCCCCCAAATTGTATAGGAAGGATAAGATCATTTAGTTAAGACATGGATTAGGGAAATTCAAAAATAACTCTTGTAAGAAATTACTAAGACCTTGAGCACTAAAGGTTAAATGAAGCAAAGTTATGTGGATTTAATAATCACTTATAACGGTTTTTATTTATCCTATGGCTTATGATTATGTTAAGACTAACGAACTTAGATAGGCTAAGGGGAATCTTCATTGTAATCTTTGTAAACAAGAGGATGAATCTGTTAATGATCTTTTCAATAGTTGGTTTTTAGCTTATAACTCTCTTTAAAGATATTCAGTAAGATCAATTTCTTTTATTAAAAAAAAACTAAGGTTAACAACCATCTAACATTTTCTAATATTTCCCATATTATGAGATTAATATATGTTATTAATACATTTACAAAATATTGATTCAAAAAAAAAAGGCAGCATATATAAAATATTACATGTGCCCTTTGTCAGATGTGTAAATTAGCTAGCCTAAATGTTATTGGTTTGTCTAACTGCTTTCAAATTGAAAATACTACCAAATCACTAGACATTATGGTTGCTTAAGGCTATTTATTATTTTTAAGCCTAATCGTATTTATATTTAAACTATATATTTACTATCATTATAGTATGTCAGTTTTAACATTCAAACACTTCCTACGTCGATATATAAACAAAAGAACAATCCTTAATCTATAATACAATATGTAAAATAATTCAATCAACGGCCCTATTAAATTTTCTCACATGTTAAATGGTAAAACAATCTAACTAAAGTAAGGTTAATACTATGACATGCCAAGAGGGCCTAATCAACCCAATAAGTATCAATACAAACACCAATAGACATTCATACATATCACATTATCCATAACATTCATACTCCACAAAGATCCAATCATAATCATCAAAGTCGATGCAATGTTGTATTCAATCAAATTCCCATAGAAAACTGTCAATAAAGCCTAACTATAATTAGAGTTAAAAATGAACATTTACCAACCAATCATAACTATAATTAGAGTTACAAATGACAACTCAATCCAATGTAGTTTCAACAAAATTAGGGCGAGCTAATTAAACTTGTCTTGGTTTAATTAAAAGTTCAATCATTACATTACCATTTATATAACTATCAAAAGGCAATAGTCTTGCATGTGTAACAATTATTATTGTAAACTTGTCTTGGTAATTTAAATCAATTAAAAGTTCAATAATTACATAACCATTTATTTAACAATCACAAGGCAATAGTCCTTTCATAATCAAGATAAAACTTGTTTTGAAATAAAAATAATTTAATCTTAAAAGAACTTTAAGAAAATTTTCAAATTATTTTAAATCTAATTATTAAAAGGGTGTGTTTTAGCTATGAAAAGACTTAAGAGTTGAAATTTCCAAGTCAAGTAGAGTAAGAGTAAGAAATAATGAAATTATTCTTTTTCCAACAATCATTGTGATTTTTTTATAGAAAATCATTGTAATTTTTATTATACCTAATCTTCGACATTTACATAAATAAGCACTTAATCATTTGATAATCTTGTACATGGAAGGCATTATGTACAAAATGCTTTATATATAAATTCTTTTAATTATCAAGAGGAAAATGTTTTAGAATTTTAAAGAAAACCTAGTAATCTCCAAACAAACTTAGGGGAACAATTGAAATTCCTTAAAATCAATTTTTTATCAAATGAGTACATTTTATCAAACATTTGGTATGCGTTAACTGATTCATCCCTCATTCAAAACAAATAACCAATTTTTTTCTATCGTTCTCCAACAAATACACAGCTCATCATTAACAATTAGTAATTAAAAACAAAACCAAAAATAAACTCCATATGAACCAAAAAATTCAACCCAACATTCACACATCATCGGAGAGAGGAGACGGTGGAGAACAGGACACTACCTTCCATTTGGAGCGACAAAGAAGACGACGCCGGAGACACAGCAGCTCGACGATTACAACGCACCTCCAGATGACGGCAATGGCAGATGCAGGTGGTAAATGGAGGAGGAAGAGGATTTCGGCTGTTACGGGCGCAGGCGCGGGGTAGGGGGTGGGGGGGGGTTTGGCTGATTTAAATGATAACCAAAATGTTTAAATGATAACCAAAATGATGTCGTTTTGGTTTAAAACCAAACGATGTCGTTTTGGTGATCATTTAAACGTTTAATGATAACCAAAGACGTCGTATGGTTTAAAACCTATACGATGTCGTTTTGGTTATCAATCAAAAGTTTAAAACTTTAACAAAACGACGTCGTATGGTTTAAACCTATAAACCTATAAGACGTCATTTTAGTTATCTTTAAACGTTTAAAACTCGTTTGGTTATCATTTAAACGTTTAAAACTTCAGCCGGAACGACGTAGTTTTGTTAGAGTTAAAAGTCGATGACTAAAATGAAATTTTACAGACATATTTACCGACGGAAGTATTTGTCGGTAAACCTTTTCACCCAACTTTAGCGACGAAAATTTATACCGTTGCCAAAGTAATATTTCCAAATAGCATTACCGACGTCTATACTATTTTCGTCGGTAATTTCCAACGATTTTTGTACCATCGGTAAAATTCTGTCACTAATTTACAGCTCTCTTGTAGTGGCTTAAAATATAAAATAGTGTTTAGTTTTGATTCCTTGTTAGATTAACAAGTCTCATTATATCACATTCAATCCATTGTAACTCTCTTAACAAGTAAATATCAAACATAAATCATTTCATATACATTGAAAATTTCTCTATACTTGAATTATCTAAATACTTAGAAATATTGAATTTAGAAACAATTCACTATACCAGGTCATGAAATAACATAAATATTAAAAATTGTGGGAACCTCGTGATGGCACTATATAATCTTGAGAAACATATTAAGAAAATAATTATTCAATATATAAATACTAATATCAATATCATACGCTCATATATCATATGCAGCAGTAAATTGTATCAAAAGCAATCACATAATACCCTATAGTTGCTCATGATAGGCACAAGATATTCAAACTAGCTAACAAATTGATTTATGAATTAATTTGACTATAAATATTTGCCTCAAACAATATATTAACATACTCCCCAATTTGGATCTAGATATTTGAGTTGAACAAAAAACTTATTTACACCCTAATCTAGTACTAAATATCAACCATGGGCACTGACGGAGGTACCATTGGGCCCCCCAAGTTTTTTTTAAAAAAATCTGAAAATCACTGATTGAGATAGAGCTCTAATGGGTTATCTCTTGGAGTTTTCATGATTGTCTAGTTAATAACAATAGGAACTGGAAAGCTTGCCAGGAGGGTAACGAGTTTTTGTAATCAAAGATATAATTTGCTTTTGGATATGTATATTAAGTGTGGGCTAAAATGCTAACCAG
>JAOQMQ010087905.1:0-18229 GCA_027563845.1 Erythroxylum subrotundum | reverse complement strand
CTTTCGACTTATGTTTTCGAATCGGATTTGAGTCCGATTCGATTTGTTTTTCGCTTTTCGATTCCGTTCTTCCGGTTAGGGTCCGATTTCGAGATCGGGTCCCAATAGTGCCAATAGAGGAGAGTACATATTCAAAGATTTTTTTAACTACCTATGAGAAAATAAAATTTGCAAGTAGTTTAGCTGTCCGAGCACCCCACAGCAAAATGGGATTGCTGAAAGGAAGAATCGCCACTTGAAAAAAATATGCAGAAGCATGCTACATGCCAAAAATGTGCCACCTAGATTTTGGGCCAAGTATATGAAGACAGCACCATACATTATCAACAGATTGCCTCAAACTCGACTGTAGTTTATCTCACCGTTTGAAAAGCTGTGGACTATTAAACCCATAGTTAGTCATTTTGGAGTCTTTGGTTGTATTTGTTATATGTTTGTACCAGACCACCTGCAAAGTAAGTTTGATAAAAAGGTCATTCGATACATAGTCGTGGGATATGACAATAAACAAAAGGTTGGAGATGTTGTGATGTAATAACAAATCGATGCTATGTATCTAGAAATGTGGTGTTTGATGAGGCATCATTATGGTGATCGCCACAAGCAGTTTTGTTACCTGATTATAAAGCAATAAAGGAAAAGCTACAAGAAAAAGTTTAAGAGCTGTCTGAGCTTGACAAATCATAAGACTCAGTTAAAGAAGTGAGACCAATAAAAGAGTTATTAGAGATTAGTGACATGACATTAAGGAGAAGCCCATGGCAAACTGGAGTGCATTATAAAACTCCCAAAGGAGAAAGATCAAGTCAATTAGAAGAGCCTAAAAAACAAGAATTTCTTTAACTGTCTTTAAGCAGGTCAACTAGAAAAAGAAGGTCGAATCCCAAGTATGCAAATGCAATATTAACGAAAGAAAATGGAGTAGTTGAGCCAACAAGCTATGAAGAAGCATCACAAAGCTTCAACTGGAAGAAAGCAATGTATAAAGAAATTCAAGCATTAAAAGATATTCAAACTTGGGACTTAGTGCCACAACCCAAGAATGCACGACCAATTTCTTACAAGTGGGTTTTCAAGGTAAAGAGATGACCTGATGGAACAATTGAAAGGTATAAGACTCGATTGGTTGCACGAGGATTTTCTCAGTAGTATCGGCTAGACTATGATGAAATGTTAAGTTCATTAGCAAATATCACAACAGTAAGTGTCTTGCTTGCCCTTACAACCAATAAATCTTGGAAACTTTAGCAAATGGGTGTAAAGAATGATTTCTTGCATGGAGAACTAGCCAAAGAAGTATATATGGAGCAACCTCAAGGATTTGAAAACAACGCTCATGTAGGTTATGTATGTAAATTAAAGTAGGCCTTTTATGGGTTTAAACAAGCACCAAGGGCATGGTATCGCAAGATTGCTGAATTCTTAATGCAAAGTGGATACACAATGGTTCTAGCAGACTCAAACTTGTTCATGAAAAATGAGAATGGAAAGTTGGCGATAGTGCTTATCTATGTGGATGATCTTATCATTATTGGTGATAATAAAAAAGAAGTTTAATAAATTTGAAGTAATCTCTTAGTACGCTTCCAAATGAAGGAACTTGGGAGAGTTGATGCATTTCCTTGGACTTAAAGTACAACAAGTCAAGGAGGGATTGTTCTTGTGACAACAAAATTATACTAAAGACTTGTTGCATAAGTTTGGAATGCTTAACTGCAAACCAGTTTCCACCCCAATTAACGTATATACTAAACTTTGTTCAGAAGAAGTTCGCGAGTTCGAAGATCCAACAATGTATCGATAGCTTGTAGGAAGCTTAATTATCTGACAATAACACGACCTGACATAGCATTTGCTGTTAGAGTATTTAGTCGATTCATGGAAAATTTAAGAAAACCTCACTTAGATGCAGTTCGACTTAGGTATATCAAAGGAACATTTGACTTAGGACTACTATATAAAAAGGGAAGCACATGCAAGGTAGTGGGGTACTATGATGTTGACTATGCTAGAGATCATGATACTTAAAGATCAACCATTGGATATGTGTTTAAACTTGAATGTGGAGCAATCTCTTGGAGCAGCAAAAGACAATCAACACTCTCTTTATCAACCACTAAGGCTGAGTATCATGCAGCAACAATGGTAGCAGAAGAAGGTGAATGGATAAAACAGCTAATGGTGGATCTCCATCAATTAATGGACTATCCAATGGAGCTACGTTGTGATATTCAATCATCAATAAGTCTAGTAGAAAATTCAGCGTTTCAAGCAAGAAATAACCGCATAAGGGTACACTGTCATTTTGTTCTACAAAAGGTGATACAATGACAGATCGAGATGAAATATGCAAAGACAAATGACCAAGTTGTAGACTTATTTAGCAGAGGAATCAATATAACAAATTTGAAGAATTTAGAAGGCAACTTGGTATGACTTCAAGAATGAGAGAGTAGTCGGTGAGGGGGAGTGTTAAAAAGACATCGACAACCTTTACCTTTCTCTTGATCACTCTAGAAGCATCCCATTCTATATACATAAATAATATCTATTATATAAACTTTTCCTAATATTCTAGAATAACATTGTCTAGAATATTATAGAAATTTTAAGTCAATTAACATCCGACTTTAGATGGGTATAAAAGGAGCCAAACTACATAATGAGGGAGTGAGTGGAAAAACAATTAAAAAGATGTGAGTAAGTGCATGTAAGAGTGTGTTTCGTGTAATGAAGTGACAGGTGTGTGTTAGTGTGGAGTGGAGAATTGATGAAAGTATTGTGATTATAACATATTACAATTAATATATTATGTTTTGAGTTTTTTTTAATTGATTCCTCCATATACTCTAATAAAATTCAACATTTTCATTAGTAACAAAGTACACTACATATCTTTTTTCAATCAATTGATTAATACTTAAAAGATTTTTTTTATCAAGATTAGGAGTTATAAGTAAATCACTTATTAACTTTATACCTTTTGAACTATGTATAATAAATCTTCTTCTTTTCATTTTCAGGTAAGTATCATTGTCTTTTTTTTATTTTACTTTGGCAGCTTCTATCAATAACTTTAAAGAGATTCATTATAAGTTATATTACACGTGCACCCAAAGTCTACAAGTCATGAATATTTACTAGGTTAAGAAAATAAGGCAACATTACTAAAGAGAGGTTCTTCAGCTTCTAGATCATCTTTCTTTACTATCTTTACTTGTTATGTCGTCTCTTTTCTTTAGCTCTTACAAATATTTTCAATGTACTCATCTGATTGCAAATACTACACTTCATATTTGGCCTAAACCAACAATAATTGAGAGTATGATTTGTCTTTTTATAGTAGGAACAAGTGCAAACTTATGCTTTATCCTACTGACCTCCTTTCCTTCTTTTCGATTCTTTTTCTTTTCATCCTTCTTCTTGCCTTCTCTCTACTTAATGTTGGCTTGGTTATATATTATGTTCATCTTGAAGGCCAAAATTTTAGCCTCAAACCTTTTAAGATTGCTAATAAGGGTCATAAAAACAAATCTCTTTGCTTTTGAGACTTCTTCAAGTAGCCTAAGTTGATTTACTACTTTCATAAGTTTATCAATATATTCGTCAATGTTTCAGACTCATTCATTATCAATAGCTTAAATTTTCTCCAAAAAATTGTTGCTTAAAGTTACCTTATCCTTTCTAACTCTTGGAACTCATCTTTGATCTTGTTTTAAGTTTCTTTACCTGTTTCATAGGCCATAATCCTAGCAAAGATTGCTTCTAAAACTATAGTATATATGGCTACTAACATTTTATATCTCTTAGATTTCTCCTTGTTGTGCTTTTTGAAATAATATACCATTAGATTATATGAAAGTTGAGGTGGGGCGGCCTCCTGTCTCAACCATATCCCATTGATTAAAAGCTCTCACTTACGCCTTCGTCTTGACATTTCATATTACATAATTCTTTTGGAACAATGCAGTTGTTAATGTAGGAAAAAATTAGCTGAAGGAATTCTATCAACATAAGTCCAAAAGTTTTGAGTTTTCTGTGAAGAAGGAAAGAGAAAGTAAATCCCCACCTGTTTTCACTCACACAAGTCGTTGAGAGCCTTTAAAACTGTAGTATTTTGTCCAAGTTATTGTAATATCATAATATTTTTCTTACTAAGATTCACGAAGGTAACAAAAGAAGAAGTGAAGAAACAAAAGCACTTTTATTTCCCTATTCATTTTGTTTTTATCACAAAAGATAAAGTGCAAAACAAATAAAAGAGTATGTTGAGATAAAAAAAAACTCAAAAAATTTAGATACAAGATTAAAAAATTGATGTACATTTAAGATGGTTAACTTGTTATATAGGTATAACCAATGCAACTAACCATAATAAGAAGGTAAGTTTGTCAATGTTATTTTTTATACATATGACTTGGGACACTATTGTGTTTTAGGGCATATTCTCCTTCAGTAAGAACACAATTTATAGTATGAGAAGTTACCAGACTATATTACAAGATGAGGTAGAAACAAAACATTACGTAGTTTATGATACTAAGGGTGTCTCAAATTGTATTTCTCTTACATAACCTTGACACGAGTATGTTTGTATTTATGTATTTTTATGGACTTTCGACAAGAGTACTTGAACTATCAGGCTCAACCCTATGTAAGGGCAGGAAGGGCACCTACCCAGGGCTCACTCTTAACTTGCCTCTATTTTGACTCATTTTGTTTTTTATGAGAGCCTACTTTTGACACTCATAAGAATAAAAAGGGCAAAATAAGAGCCCTTTTTTTACTTTACCCAAGGACTATAAAACGCATGACAGGGTTATGTCTAAACATCATAATTGTATAAACAACCTAAAAATAGACTTGGAAGGATGAATAACTTTCATGTTTTACAAAAAAATGCATTAACTCTAACACTACCAATGAGCAAAGAGACATTGGTTCCCTGTAAGACGAGTTTATCAAGAAATATCAATTAAAGGTAGTCTGAAATGAAAACTTTATGTTATTCTAATGGTAAAATACTTATCTAAGTGAATTATGACATGTCGTGATAATGTTTGGAGGGTAACTTGTAGGCCATCTCTAAGTTTCTAAAGCTAGAGAACCCTCGTGACCAAGATAATAAAAAACATGAATTTTGTAATGTTTGCATCATGATTATAGACATTAGTTATTTCAATTAAGATGCTACTGTATTTATTTTAAGTTGTTATTATAATGATGCTAGATATTAAAGGTGTACTTATTCAATAGATATTAAAATAAGGACATTTAGGATAAAAGTTACTAGAATCTTATGTGATTTAAGTAATTTTTAAAAGTCTAAAAAATTTTGTGATTTTTAATTTTTCAGAAAAACTCTTTCATTTAAACTTTTGTTAAAAATAATATCAAAAAATATATGACATAAACATTATAAATTAACCAATCAAATGATATTGATATGATGATCTAATTCTTAAATTCAACTAAAACTAATTATCTCAATTTAAGTATAATTTGTTATTCATGGGTGGTTACCCACATAACACAGCAATTTACCAATTTAGGTGGGTCGTATTTGTTAGTTTTGTTTTTGAAATCTCATGTCCGCTACCAATCATCTCTGCCCACTGTTTTGATGGGAAGATAACACATAGTATGACATGTGGGAAATGGTGTTAGGTTCCTAAGCTTGACATTATTCTGCACACACCATCTGATTGCATCTGCTAAAGCTTAAAAGAACCTCTCACCTAGTTGAATCTCAACATCAATGGCGGAAGGTATGAGATTAAAATTCTACATTTCTATTTTTATTGTAATATACATGTATATGGTTTATTATCATATATAATAGTTGGTATTAGAGCAAATTTACCTGTTCCTTGATGTAATTGAATTTCTATGATTATATGCATGACTGGATGACTTTTCTGTTGCAAATATTGATGTTGGTAAAGTTAATATATTGTGAAATTGATCTTGCATTTCTAAAGGAAATTCAATTCTATTTAAAATGGCTTCTAAATCATCAAAAACAGAGTTTTAGAAGCCAAGATATAGTTGGATTTGTAAAACAGGTAGGATATAGGTTGAGTTGACCCAATTGGAGGTTAAAAACGATTCACAGTGCATGCGCTTTTTATTGTTTGGTAAAATGTTGGTTTTTCATAACAATTTTCTGGGCACTCTTTTTCTTTAATAATTGACCTTTTCATTGTTCACTTTATTAATTAAAAGAAAAAGTTTTCATGGGGGGCCACCATCAAAGGCTTTGAATTGTGTTTGCTTTAATTGTTGCATGAAGTCTGGAAAAACAATTGCTTTGCATGAATTCTGCAATGACTTGTATTTCGTGAGGCCTATCATTGGAAAGCTTTGCATGAATTCTGCAAAGACTTGTATTTTGTGAGGCCTATCATTGGAAAGCTTTGCATGAATTCTGAAAAACAGAACCTTGTCTTTCGTGGGAACCTCATTGAAAAGTTTTAGGTTTATACTTTTAAAGAATAAATTGTTTGGAATTTGGATTGAAAGTGGTCCATGTTTATACTGTGTTTACATATTGAACTCATAAATATTTCAACTTTGATAGATTATTCCAATTTTGTTGAACTGTATGATTTCAATCATTGTTTGATTTTAAATTCATGTATATGTTTATTTTTATGTAAATATATGATAATGAAGCATGATTAATTAGTTTTAAAGGATTATGTGGAATTTTTATTATTAATACTTTGCTTAAAATGAGTTGTCATATGATCAATATAATTTTAATTAGTTAAAGATTAGCCACAATATCTTTGATTAAGAAAAATTATATATTAAGTGCTATGGACCACATCTAGTAAAATGACACAAATTTTAATTAATCATATTCAAATATAATAAATTTTATCCCACAACAATATTTATTATATTTGCATGGTTAATTAGGATGAAATAACAAATTATCTTTTGCTTAATTTACCCACAGGTAACATGAAAAGGAATATAATTGATAGTTTCATCATAAAGGTTATGCATGAATCTTTTAATTAAACCTTAGCCTACATGCACTTTTAATTGTTATATGATTCACATTTGAAATATGATTGCATGTTTTAACATTGGTAAAACATGATATATGATTATTTGCTTCAAAAGTTAGTGAAATAAGCATGTTTATTTGAATTTTGTGCAATTATTCAAACTGTGAATTTTTTCTGATATTCAATGTGATATTCCTAAATTGAATGGTGATAACTATAAAATGTGGAAAAAGAGGATTCTCCTCTAATTAGGGTGGGTGGACATTGATTATGCTATATGAAAAGATGAACCACTTGCACCTATTGAAACTAGCACTCAGGTTGAAATTGCTCTTTATGAACATTGGGAAAGATCTAATCACCTCAGTATGATATACATAAAGACCAAAATTAATGCTAGTATTCGTGGTTCCATTAGAGAGTGTGATCATGTTAGGGATCTAATGAAGGCTATTGATGAATAGTTTGAGTTTTCAGATAAGGCCCTAGCCAACACTTTAATGGCCAAGTTACCATCAATGAATCTCATAAGTGTTAGAGGTGTACGTGAGCATGACATACAAATAAGGGACATTGCGACTCAGCTAAGGTCTCTTAAGGTTGAGATGTCTAAGTCTTTCCTTATACATTACATACTTAATTCCCTTCCACCTCAATATGGACCCTTTAAAATCTCTTACAACATACATAAGGATAAATGGTCTATCAATGAATTGCTAACTATTTGTGTTCAAAAGGAAGGGAGGTTGGTAATGGAATTGGGTGAAAGTGCATATAAGAGGGCAAGACAGACAAAAAGGAAAGGGTAAAATACCAGTCCATACTAAGATAAAAAAGGATTTCAATCCAAGAAAAAAAGGGCATACAAAGAAGGATTGTGCCAAATTCAAGGTTTAGATTATGAATAAAGGTATTTCAATCTCACTTGTTTGTTATGAATCTAATATAGTTAATCTTTGTCATAACACTTGTTTGGATTGATTATGGTTCTACAATTTATATTTCCAATACCTATCAGGGCTTTCTAAACCATAGGAAGCCAGTGCCCAGTGAACAATGCATCTATTCAGGCAACAAGATGCATTCAGATGTGGAAGTTGTTGGGACATGCAAATTAGTTTTGAATCTTTTTTTTTTAATTTCGAAAGAATATTTTATATTCCAAGTTTCTCTAGAAATTTGATTTCAGTTTCAAGGCTTGTTTCTTTGGGTTATTCCTTTAACTTTTCAAATTCATCATTCAGTTTATATCATGGATCTAATCTTATTGGGAATGGTACAATGATTGATGTTCTTTTTCGAATTAATTTGCAAGAAAATATTTTTCACAATAAAATGCATGTCCATAATAATGTTGGTATTAAAAGATGTCTTACGAATGAACAATCCTCTATGAAAGAATTAAAAAATTAGTGAATGATGGAGTACTTAATACTCTGGATTTTACTAAATTTGATGTTTGTGTGGGCCGCATAAAGGGAAAACAGACCAATAAGAGAAAGAAACGTGCCAAAAGGAGTTCAGATATATTAGAGATCATATATACAGACATTTGTAGTCCAAAAATGGACTTGTATAGTCAGAAATACTTCATCTCATTTATAGATGATTACTTCGGGATACATGTACCTCTACTTACTTCATAACAAGAACGAAGCATTAGATGTCTTTAAGGTATTTAAAATGAAAGTAGAGAGAACATGCAGTAAGCAAATAAAGATCGTGAGATCGGATAGGGGTCGAGAATTTTGTGATAGATACATTAAGGATGGACAAGCACTTGGTCCATTTGCGAAGTTTCTTCAAGAGCATAGGATAATAACTCAATACACGATGCCTGGGTCTCCAGATTAAAATGGTATAGCAGAAAGAAGAAATTGAATATTATAAGACATGGTGTAGAGTATGCTTAGCAGCTTTAAGCTTCCTAATTCCTTGTGGACTGAAGCTCTTAAAATAATAGTGTATATATTAAATCGAGTTATAACCAAGGCTGTTTCAAAAATATTGGAGTTATAAAAAGGTTGGAAACTGAGTTTGGGACATATACATGTTTAGGGATGCCCATATGAGGTAAGAATTTATAAATTGTAATAAAAGAAATTGGATCCAAGGACTATAAATGAGTATTTCATTGGATATATTGAAAGGTCCAAAGGGTATAGATTTTATTGTCCATCTCATAGTACTATGTTTATGGAATCAAGAAATGCAAAGTTTCTTAAGAATGACTTGATCAGTAAGAGTGATCAATCTCAAGATTTAGTTCTTGAGAAGGATCATTATGACATTCAAACTCCTACTTCAAGTAATAGATTGATTGTCATTCATAGCATCCCTCAAAGCCAAACGGGTGTTGAACAATCGATCATTGAAGTTCTATAAGCTGCTGAAGACAATTTAGTAGATTCGATTGTTCAGCAATCATAAGAGGTTATTGAGCAACCAATTGTACAAGCTCCTCCATAGGAGGGCACTAATACAACATTAAGAAGATCAACTATAAATAAAAAATTAGCAGTATCTAATGATTACATTATGTATATACAAGAAGTTGACTATAATTTAAAGCCGAGAATGACCCTGAAATGTTTTCACAAGCCATGAGTTGTAATGAATCTCAATTATGGTACAATGTTATGGTAGATGAAATGAATTCTATGGCATATAACAAAGTTTGGCATCTTTTTAAGTTGCCACATGATGCAAAGGACATTAGATGTCAATGGGTCTTCAAGACAAAAAGGGAATCATTAGGAAAATTTGAAAGATATAAAGCTAGACTTGTTGCTAAAGGATTTACTTAACAAGACGAAATCAATTACATGGAGACCTTTTCTCCTGTATCTAAGAAGGAATCCTTAAGAGTGATTATGGCATTAGTTGCCTATTTTGATTTGGAACTACATCACATGGATGTGAAAACAACATTCCTTAACAGAGATATAGAGGAAGAGGTTTACATAAAACAACCAGACCAATTCTCCTCTATTGATGGTGAGCATTTAGTGTGCAAGCTTAAGAAATCCATATATGGATTAAAACAAGCCTTTCGTCAATGATATTTGAAATTCCATGATATTATCTCTTCGTATGGTTTTGTAGAGAATATCATGGATCAATGCATATCAGAAAGTTTGTAGGAGTAAAATTTGTTTCCTTGTTTTATATGTAGATGATATTCTACTTGCCACCAATGACAAGGGTTTGCTATATGAGGTGAAACAATTTCTTTCAAAGAATTTTGATATAAAAGATATGGGTGAGACATCTTATGTCGTTGGCATTAAGATCAATGGGGACAAATCTCAATGCACTTTAGGTCTATCCCATGAAACCTATATCAATAAGGTCTTAAAGAGATTTCGAATGAAACATTATTTACCGAGTATAGCACATAATGTGAAGGGTGATAAGTTTAATTTGAACTAGTGCTCGAAAAATGAGCTTGAAAGGGAACAAATGAAAAATATTCGATATGCTTTTGCAATAAGGAGCCTAATGTATGCTCAGGTTTATACAAGACCTGACATTACATTTGCTATTGGAATGTTGAAAAGATAACAAACTAACCCAGATATAGACCATTGAAGAGCTGTCAAAAATGTGATGAGGTATCTTAAAGGGACCAAAGATTAAATGCTTATGTAAAGGTGAACAGATAATGTCGAGGTAGTTGGCTACTCAGATTCGGACTTTGCTGGTTGTGTCGATTCATGAAAATAAACATCTGGATATGTGTTTATGTTTGCTAGTGGAGTCGTATATTGGAGGAGTTCAAAGCAGACTTTGACTGTTACTTATACGATAGAGGTTGAGTTCGTTTCTTGTTTTAAGACTTCGTCACATGGTGTACAGTTGAAGAGTCTCATATTTGGGCTTAGAATTGTGGATTCCATTTCTAAGCCATTAAGAACGTACTATGTTAATTCAGCTGTAGTTTTCTTAGCCAAAAACAACAAGAGTGGTAATCGAAGTAAGCTTATCGACGACATTAAGTTTTTGGTCATTAGGGAACGTGTCAAAGAGAACAAGGTGATCATTGAACACATTAGCACTGAATTGATGATTGCTAATCCTTTAACAAACGATATACCACCAAAGAGTTTTAAGGATCATGTTGCTCCAATGGGACTCGGTTCTATTAAGTGATTTATTGTATGTACTTTTATCGAAACTCTTATTAATTTTGTTGTTTCTCATTCCAGTTTACACATTTTTATTTTGAGAATAACAATTATTATAGACCTAGAATAAACATAAAGGTTTATTCATCCAGTTAAAGTGGAATAAGAAATAGGATGCATCGTGATACATGAAAGATAATAATCACATTTAGAGGATTTATCGTCATAATTTGTACATTTGGTTTCTTTAATTGAGTAGAGGATTCATAACTTTTAGATACACTATACGACCCAAGTGGGAAAATATTGTCTGTGGGCGGTTACCCATATAATGCAGTAGTTTCCCAATTCGGGCAGGTCGTATTTGTTGGTGTTGTTTTTAAAACCTCACGTTCGCTGCCAACTGTCTTCACCCGTTGTTTTGATGGGAAGACAATGCAGAGTATAAAATGTGGGAAATGGTGTTGGGTCCCTAAGCTTGACAGTATTTTGCGCACACCATCTGATTGCATTTGCTAAAGCTTAGAAGAAACCTCACACCCAGTCGAATCTCAACATCAATGGCAGTAGATATGGGATTAAATTTTCACATTTTTGTTTTTAATGCAATAGACATGTGTATGATTTATTCTCATATCTAACATAATCACAATAAATTATTAATTTAGGCTAAGTTTAATTAATTGGAATAGAGTTTAGAAGATAAGTTACGTCCATATCAACAATATTTTATTAGTTTACATATGACGTTCATGTTACATGTATTCTACCGTCATTTTTAACAAAACTATAAGAAAAGGTTCTTTAAAATAAAAATTAAACTTTTTTTGTAAAAAAGTTAGAGATTAAAAAGATTTTTTAAAGTTATTTATACCAGAAAAGGCATCTATGTTTTACTCGGACAATATTTTTAACAACGTTATCTAATTTTTGTCTTAGTCGATGTTAAACGTGACCATGCACCTTGTGTTATAAGTTGATGTCAAACTTCGTTGCTTTGAGTATTGTCTTAACTAAGCATTGAATATCGTGAAAGGGCGCATGTAGTCTTGCTGGAATGGATAAATGGCATACCATATCATGCAATTAATTAACAGTAAAAGATTTTTAGAAATACACAAAGAAAATGAATTGTGAAAGATGAAGGCAGATGATACAAACGCGGGCCAGAGAAATGGGTGACTGTGATGTGTAATTATTGAAGTACTTTAGGGCCAGTAACTGGAAGACCTACTTATAACTTGGCTCTCCTTCCTTGGCAGTATATGAAAGCCGAAGTACAACTTCTGGCTAATCAAGAATCTGCGTCGTTGAAAATGACAAGAATTGGCCATTTCTTTGTAAATTCCTTTCATCGGGTAGAACACAAGCTGATCGAGTATGGACATAAAAACATATTCGCAATTTAAAGAAGTACACTGGCTGTCTTCTGTTGTTTGGAAAAACGAGTTTCCAGCACGTTGAATAAGGCATCCTATTTATTTTAATGTTTCCAGAATATAATGGTCGTGGTGTTTCTTGGGTAATTCATAATTGTTGAAGCCATCCTCATTTTGGTCCATCTTCTTCTATGTCTTACATGACAATTTGATGTTTGTCTTATTTGTGAAAATCTGGAAAAGTGTAAGTACTTGAAAATTTGACCCAATAAAAAACACCAAATTTATCATAGCCACTGAAATAGCTAGAAGAGTCTTCTTGTTTTGATATTTTTTGGATAGTCACCTAGGCCACCACCATTACATAGTCTGACGTTTGTTTTGGATTGTGGAAAATCAGAATGAGTTAACAAACCTAAAAACAATCCAATGTTAGTTTTGCTTTTTCTGCAAATGTTATTTGTTTGGCCAAATCCGAGACAATAAAGACTGGGGAGTGTCAGATTGAAGGTGAAATTGATGGGAGTGTCGCAATAATTCTAGAAGTAGACTTAGTCTTTGAATTTTGTTAATAAATCCTTATTATTTAGGGAAGTTGATCTGTTCTTCAGTTTAACCCCACAAATATAGCGGAGTGCCTTTTATTTCTCGTTTTCATTATTGTAGGGCTATATAAGTAGTTGTATTCGCATTCAATAAGATTAGAGAGTTTTTCTCACATATTGATAACTTTCTTCAGCATTAACATCTGATATTAGAGCTAAGAATCAGGTTCACAAATTGTAGTCGCAGCTCAATCATGTCTTCATAAATTAATTTTGTACAGTTGGCTATTCCCCGACTTGATAGGCATTATGAGCATTGGAGCATGCTTATGGAAAATTTCCTTCGCTCAAAGGAATATTGGCACATACTTGAAAATGGAGTTCCCGAAGAGGATGCAGCCCTCAATGATGCGGAACGGAAGGTGCTAGCTGACAAAAAATTGAAGGATTTACGAGCTAAGAACTATTTATTCTAGGCTATTGATTGCACCACCTTGGAAATCATTTTGACCAAAGACACGGCCAAGGGTATTCGGGATTCCCTGAAGCAAAAATATCAAGGGAATGCCCGAGTCAAGCGTACACAATTTTAGGCTTTTCGTAAAGATTTTGAAGTTCTGCACATGAAGGAAGGTGAAACTGTTAATGATTTTTTTGCTTGTACCCTTACAATTACTAATAGACTGCGTAGTCTTGGTGAAAAGATGAGTGATGTTACTGTGCTTGAAAAGATTTTGTGCTCTATGTCATCCAAATTTGACTATGTGGTCTGCTCCATTGAGGAATCCAAAAACTTAGATCATATGAGTATTGACGAATTGCAAAGTAGTCTCCAAGTACATGAACAACGTATGTCTAGTCATATCATTGAAGAGCAAGCATTGAAGATTGTTCATGAGGATGCTCTGGACGTACCTGTGGCACCTCACATGGAAGGGGAAGAGGACGTGGCAGACAAGGTATGAATATAGCTCTTGTTGAATGCGATTATTGTCATGCTCTTGGTCACTTTCAAAACAAGTGTCCCAAGAAAAACAAGGACTTTATTAAAAGAATAAACTAGATAAGAGAAGAGAAACACGTATTTGGATTAGAGTGTAGGTAATAACTCAAGAGAACACTAAAAGAAAGCAAAGATACACAAAATCAAGAGAGAGAGAGAAGAGAAAACAACATTTCATTCAGTTATAACATACTGACATAGCCGTTACAATTCAGCTTAAATACAACTAATATATGGTTCTGTAGTTCTAGGCGTAGGTTAACAACGTTGGACCTTATTTAAACGCAGCGTATAGTATTTAATATCTAACGACTAGTGAAGCTTCAGTTGTTCATTTCGTCATCGTCTTCTTCTTCATTTGCCTCTGCAGCAATTCCCTTTCCCTTAACATCCCTATCAACCAAATTGACTTCATGAAAATGTTTTTGAAGATCAAAAAGATATTCCCACGTCACGTTGGTGTCATCTCCATTTGACCATTGAATTAGTCATTGAGTTACTGTGCGATTGTTTCTCTTAGTCATGCGTCTTCCCAATATCGCTACTCGCACTCGTTCGATTGGAGTGATAAATTCAGGTAATGTCGAAGATGTGTTGCCTTGCTCCATGTTAGCTTTCTTCAACTGTGATACATGAAACATAGGGTGAATCAGTGATTCCGAAGGCAACTCTAGTTTATACGTTACCTTACCAATGCATTGTATTACCCTATTTGGCCCAAAATAAAGCGGCGACAATTTCTGGTTACTTCTTCTCTGTAGAGAATGCTGCTTATATGGTTGTAATTTCAGTAACACCATGTCACTAACCTGAAACTCCCTTTCTGATCGTCTAGAATTTGCATATTGCTTCATCCTATTTTGGGCTCTCTGCAAATGGAATTTTGTCACATTAATCATTACTTCTCTATTCTACAGAACTCGATCCACTTTTACCACCTTTTAATCTCCCGTTATATAAGGTGTGTAAATCAATGGTGGGTAACCGTATAGAACTTCAAATGGTGTCAAATTGATGGATGATCAGTACGTCGTGTTATACCACCATTCAACCAATGCTATCCATTCGCTCCATCGTTTGGGCTCTTTACCACAGAAACATCGAAGATATGTCTCCAAAATTTTGTTCACCGCTTCTATAAGGCTATTAGTCTGAGGATGATAGGCGGTGGAGTACTTCAATCCAACACCCTGCAGACGAAGCAGAAGAATTTGCTAAAAAATACAGGGTCTCGGTCACTGATGATGGACTTTGGCATTCCATATAGTTTAAACATGTTGTTGAGGAATAATTATGCTATATCACAAACAGAATATGGATGTTTAACCGGAATGAAATGGGAATATTTCGTGAACCTATCCACCACCACAAAAATGACAGTCTTCCCTTTCGAAAGAGGAAGTCCTTTAATGAAGTCAATGCTAACTTCTCTCCAACTACCCTCTGGTATTTTGATAGGCTGCAATAAGCTTGGGTATTTTGAACTATCTTGTTTGTTCCTTTAACAAATCATGCATGCGTGAACATAATTTCTCACGTCCCGAGCCATCCCCTTCCAGAAGAACATGTTTTGTAATTTCTTCATCGTCGCCACTGCACCTGCATGTCCCCCCATAGTGCCATCATGACTTATGGCAATAATCTGTTACCGGAGCGTTTGGTTAGCTCCCACTACTAAACGACCCTTCCATCTCAACAGAGCATCCTTCCATTCATATACCCCCGCTTTCATGTGTCCCGATTCCAAATGTTTAGTAATTTCCCTAGTTCCTCCCAAGTCTTCTTAATTTCATCTAATAACTCTCCCTGGACTTGTGTTACTGTGAATATCAACATTTCTATACTGGTTATTTGAGAGAGGGAATCTGCGGCGACGTTCTCCTTTTCGCTCCGATACTGCATGTTGGAACCCCACCTTGGTGAGACACATGTCCGACGTCCTACATAACACCTGAATGCGCATCCCACGAGGGAGGGATTCCTCACCACAGAAGAAACTTAATTCGAACTTCGTTCACTTACTCCCGAACTGATCTTGACAAATTTACCCTAATTTTCCTCAATGCAATTGATCTAGTTAGGGCCCAAGCTCAAATAAAATTTCATGACTCTAGAGTAATTGGAATCAAAAATTACCTCAATCAGATTTCTCTAGCTCAAGAATTCACCAAAACACGGAAGTATGTCCTAATTTCCTTCCAATTGCTTCACTTTGATTGAATACATGAATTCAACCTAATCCCGAAAGCTCTCGAATTTGCATAAAAAGGTAGAAAAATTTGCTTAAAAACCAAAGCTTCGCGAACCGAGTCATACGGAAAAGTTACAAGCGAAAGAGTAAGCTTTCCGAAATTATATGTGTATTGTTTTTAAAACACAGAAATTCAAAAATTCATAACTTTTTACCTAGAACTCCAAATTTTTTGAACTTGGTGTCAAAAGAAAGCTTAAAGAAAACTATACCACTTTCAAGAAGGATTTAAAATTTAATTCGGCCATTAAGGGGGTCAAAAGTTGCTTCAATTTTCTGCCCAATTGGAAATTATCCTAAACAAGACCAAAAGTTTGAAAAATCATATCTTTTGATACAATAGTCGAAAAATGTCACATTTTACCCCAATGGAAAGATAAAAAGGTGCTTTACAAATTTCATGAAGGGAGCAAAAATCAATTTCATCATTAAAAGGGGTAAAAACTTGCTCAAAGTTACTGCCTATAATGACCATATGAACAGTACACGTGAACAGTAAATGTAAACTTCCCAACTTCATAGCTTCTTATTCCTATCTCCAAATATTGCATATTATACATCAATGGAAAGGGAAAAAGACAATCTACATCTTTTATAAAGGAAGCACAAACCAAAACAGGCTCTAAAGGGGTGAAAAAACCTTCCAAAGGTTCTACCCAAATTTGCCAAATGAACAGTAACTGAACTAGGTCTAACCCCCATAAGTTTTTACTCCTAACTCCAAATAAGGCACAATATACGCCGTTAGAAAGCTCTAAACATATGCTACAATCTTCAAGAGACCTCCCAATCCAATTCAAGCTCTAAGAGGGTCTAAAACTTAAGCGAAGTTTCTGTCAAATTTTGTAAAAAATTTGACAGCACCTCCTTTAAAAATTCAACTAGCCAATCTTAAATTTTCTCATCCAAACTCCATATACCTGCACAAAAACCACAATCTACACAATCTTCAATCTCCCAATCACCAACCAATCCAAATATCCCAAAGTATCAACTCTAATGGCAGCAACACACTCCTTGCATCCTAATCATTTCCAAATTATAAAGCAACCTCAATTTAAACCATACAATATTACATGATTATGAAACATATGCAAATTACACAAATTACATTAGAACCCAATACTCTTGCATTTACATGAAAGTCAAAAGTCATTACAAAGCTTTAGAGGGCATTTTAGCCCGAATACATTGAAAGTGTTAAAGGACAAATTACAAAGTACATAATTTGCCCAAAATGTTATCTAAAGCCTTGCTTTCTCAAGTATAACTTCAAAAAGCAAAAAGCATCGGAGTAAAGCCTCAATCCCGATGTGGTAACTCAGTTTCTCGCTCGTCACCTATGGAGGGAAAATGGGGGGGTGAGCTCGACGGCTCAGTGGGTATCAACTTAATAATCGAGAATAAGCAAAAACCTTGTTTATACATTCATTTTCAAAATCAATATTACATTGCTAAAAATATTTCCAATTGATCAAACATTTTCACAAAATTCATCACATCAATTTATTTACAAACCAACATATCACAAATCAACATATCACATAATCACAGACAAAGTGGTTCGGGTGGATCCGAAACAGAACGTACTACACCGTGAACTTATGGGAGCCCATGAGGAACTCCAATGCCACTAGCGGGTAGGCGGGAGAAGCCTAAAATTTAACAGGTGCACCTGACTCTTATGGGACCACCACAAACCCAAAGAAAACATGCGTATCACATATTTCACATAATTCATAAATATTTGCCACAATTGGCCCTTACAAAAACTCACTTTCATAAAGTTTTTACATAATTGCCCAAAATGGCATTCTTTTTCCGAAACCTCACATTTTAATCTTTTTCACTTAACAAACCATTTCGCAAATATTTCTAACATGAATTTACATTCAAAAGACATCA
>JAOQMQ010087765.1:0-18280 GCA_027563845.1 Erythroxylum subrotundum | reverse complement strand
TTCCCCTATTTGTGGTCGATATATGTTCGGTTTTGGGTCCCCTATGCTTTGTGGGTCCGAATGTTGGGCCTCGGAGATGGGGTCCAACAATTTCTGGGCAGAAGCTGTAAATACAGCTTGTTATATTCAAAATAGAATATTTTTGTGACCTTTGTTAAATGAAACTCCATATGAGTTATGGAAAGGAAGGAAGCCAAATATCTCTTACTTCCATCTGTTTGATTGCAAATGTACTATATTGAATACAAAAAAAATATTAGATAAATTTGAATCTAAGATCAATTCAGGAATTTTTCTAGGATACTTATTTTCTTCTAAAGATTATAGAGTTTATAATCTTGCTTCTAAATTTGTTGAAAAATCTATGCATGTCAAGTTTAATGAAGATTCACAACCAGATAGAAGAAATGATTATGATGATGAAACTCTATCTGCTCCCTTAGTTGATAATATAGACATGTCACCATTAGATGATCCACTAGATAAAGTAGAAGATATTCTTGAAAACCTTAGTCTTAGAAAAGACTAGAAGTATAAATCCTCTCACCCAAGAAACCTGATTATAGGTGAAACTTCAGAAGGTGTGAGAAATAGGTCTAAATTTAGAAGAGAGGCAAATATAGCTTTTATTTTTGAATTAGAGCCTAAGAAAATGGATGAAGCTCTTTGGGATGAAGCTTGTATTTTAGCCATGCAAGAGGAGTTGAATCAATTTACAAGGAACAAAGTTTGGTCTTTAGTTCCTAGACCATCCAATAAGTCAATCATAGGAACCAGATGGGTTTTTAAAAATAAACTAGATGAATCAGGTAGAGTAAGTCGTAACAAAGATAGATTAGTAGCTCAAGGCTATAATCAACAAAAATGAATAAACTATAATGAAACCTATGCTCCTGTAGCTAGATTAGAAGATATTAGGATTTTGCTTGCATATGATGTTTGTCATGATATAAAACTGTTTCAAATGGATGCAAAAAGTCCCTTTTTGAATGGTTTTATAGATGAAGACGCTTATGTAAAGTAACCTCCTAGTTTTGAAGATTCTGATAAACCACATCATGCCTATAGACTTTATAAAGCCCTATATGGATTAAAACAAACACCTCGTGCTTGGTATGATCGTCTAAGTTCCTTTTTGATTGAAAATGGATTTAGTAGAGGTCAAGTAGATAAGACTTTGTTTAGAAAATGTATTAAAAATGATTTCATCGTAGTACAAATATATGTAGATGATATTATTTTTGGTGCAACTTCTAAGAAGCTATGTTCCAGTTTCGAAAATTTGATGAAAAGTGAATTTGAAATGAGAATAATGGGTATATTAAAATTCTTTCTTGGTTTACAAATTAAGCAAACCGATGAAAAGATTTTTATTCATCAACAAAAATATATCAAAGAACTGTTGGTCAAATATAAAATGGAAAAGGTGAAACCCATGTTAACTCCTATGCATCGTTCAAACCTCTTATCTAAGGATGAAGCAGATAAGAAGGTTGATCAAACTCTTTTTAAAGGAATTATTGGTTCTCTACTTTACCTTACAACAAGTAGACCTGATATATTGTTTAGTGTTTATTTGTCTGTAAGATTTTAAGTAGATCCTAGAGAATCTCATTATATTGCTGTTAAAAGAATATTGAGATACTTGTCAAGTTCTATTGATCTTTGCTTAATGTATGAGAAAGGTAAAGATTTTAGATTAATTGGCTACTGTGATGTTGATTATGCTGGAGATAGGATTGATAGGAAGAGTACAAGTGGAAGTTGTCACTACCTTGGTCATAATCTAGTTTCTTGGTCAAGCAAGAGGCAAAGTTCAATTGCTCTATCTACTGCAGAAGCTAAATATATGTTAGCTACAAGATGTTGTTCACAGACGTTACAGATTAAGTATCAATTAGAAGATTACTCCATACAAGAAGAACAAATTCCAATCTTTTGTGACAATGCAAGTGCTATCAATCTATCAAAGAATCTAATACAACACTCGAGGGAAAAGTATATTGAAGCTAGAAATCATTTTCTACAAGACTATGTATAGAGGAAAATCATCAGTCTACAATTTGTTGAGACAAATCATCAATGGGAGAATATCTTCACTAAACCTTTGAGTGAAGATAGATTCAAAGAAATCAGAAGGAATTTGAATATGGTAATGTTGAATGACCAATCGTCTGATGCGTCTTGACCCAGATGATTCATAAGAGAAGAAGATAAAAGTCGTAAGTTTTCAAGTAAACAGTAACGGTAAGTCATATATGGTAACTTTTGAAGAGTAGGTATTAGAGGGAAACCTTCTCAAGATTATAGAATACTTCTTACTCTAGAATATTCCTGAAATACTTTGAAATCAACTTTTATAGTGCTCTCAACAAAGATGATTCATCACTCTGCTCTTATCTTCAAGTTCTCTCGTTCCATATTCTTATCTTCAGATAGTAACATCGTTACTTTGAGCAAAATACATTTGTGTGTTCAGTTTTTATTGATTACAGATCACAAATGGAGCAATCTATTATCTATGGGAGACATGTTGATTTCATCTCCTTAAAGCAAAATTAGATGGACATTGAACCAGAAATCGAAGTAGTTGGTTGGAAAATTTTTTTAAGGTTCATGAAACAGTCTATCTTAATGAGTTATATGAGTTTTGGAAGAATGCAAAGGTGGTAGACGACACCTTAGTATCAATGGTAGATAGATTGTCGATTATCATCACACTGGACTTAATCGAGAAGGTCAATCAGTGTCCATGTA
This sequence comes from Erythroxylum subrotundum, assembly GCA_027563845.1. Taxonomy (NCBI): domain Eukaryota; kingdom Viridiplantae; phylum Streptophyta; class Magnoliopsida; order Malpighiales; family Erythroxylaceae; genus Erythroxylum; species Erythroxylum subrotundum. The sequence continues at coordinate 15,523 of JAOQMQ010087765.1, read as the reverse complement.
TTGGAGCAAAGCTATCTCATAATACAAAATGGATGACTCAAGGCTGTGTAAAAAAAGCACACATCAATCGACAACTATATGGAAGTAGTGACCCAAGAGACAAGAAGGCGTCAACTCATGTTCCGAACGCTAGGGTTCTACATTCTCTACTTTTTCATTGTTTCCAACCAAGATTAGGCTCGAAGCACGTTGTGACAACAATCGATGTTTCATCTACTCAATCATCAACCTGTTAATCTTTCGTACTTAATTTTGAAGTACATGATGAAGTGAAAAAGAGATTCTAGCTCTTTACCGTATGGTATGCTCTTAACAAGAATTTTCAGAGATTCTGGAATCCTTCTAGACAGAGGGAATAAAATTAAGATGGATGTGAAAAGCATTATTAATGCAACCACTATTAGTAGAATGGGATTAAAGATTGAAGACAAGGCGGATATAGGGTCTACGCCCAAAGTAAGGTCTAAGGGGGAGCATATAGTCAGACGGAGCAGGAGTGAATGTGTTACACCTATAAAAAAGACAAAACCTCCACCCACAGGGAGGACATCTACAGAAGAAAAGACAGAGAAATTGTTAGATGAAAAAGCTAAGACGATTTCATAGAGAGAAGAAAACCAGGTTATACAATCAGCATAAGAAGTGTCATTGAAGAGAAAGGGAGTGACATTTCATTCAGAAAAATCTAAACAATCAAGAAGGTCACCAAGATTATTGACCTTACGTCAACAAGAACAGAAGAAACAGAAAGGCTTGACTTTTGGTGAAGATTCTGAAAAGTTAGAGAAAGCACATCAAGAACCAGCAAAATCATCTAAAGAGATAGAAATAAAGAGGAAATTAGTGTTTGAGAGGAAGAAGCCTCAACAACAGCTTTCTTCTAAACTGGCAGAAGAACAAAAGAAGTAGAAGCCCTGTCAGAAAAAAATGTGCTTCATCTAATGTTCAATAAAAGACAAAGACAGTTGAACACCAGTTGGCACGTTACAATTCTTCTCAACCTATCAGCAAGAAGGATTTAAGAATGAAGGTTATAGAAGAATCGGTACCTGTTCGAAGCAGAAACTCAGTTATTATAAGAAAACCTTCGACCAAGTAGTCAAGGCACAAGTCTACCCTATACTGATCAATGATTAATCAATGCTTCTTTTAAATCATGAAGAAAGAAGACTATATGGTATTCAGCGAGATGAAAAGATAGAACCATATCCAATGAAGATGTCAAAGGTTTGATATATAATTTATCCGATTATAAGCAGAACATTGATCAAAATTGTTCCAAATATACAACCGAGATCTTCAAACCGTGTGCGAAATGAGGAAAAGGGGAAAAAGAAGTTGGTCCTTGAAGGAAATGAAGATGATCTTACAGAAGATCAGATTCAAGCAACTGTGAAGAGCATAGATGATGCATGCAATGCAGCTTAACTGGGAGGAATCTATGTTTCATATCGTATCTCAAAACCATCAGGAAGTCAGTTTGGAGTTTCCACCATAGTTGCAAACTTCAAGGTAGTTAGAAAAGTGACAAAAGGAAAGTATAAAACTATCATGGTTAAAGGCATCAATTTCAACTTAGAGACCTTTGTGCATTTGATCATGCATTTTAGACCTTTAAGTTTCACATCGTCAATTAAAGAAGTGTTCCACCTTCTTGGACAACCAGCTCCTAAACTACCTATACCTAATGATCTTGATCTCCCAGAAGGAAAACAAACATTCAAACCTCCTACAACCAAAATCATAGATTTAGATGTTTTACCTTCAGAACCATCTGTTGTTCAAAACTTCCATCCACCGAGTGAAACATAACGAGATTCTACTGTTGTTTTGGAGGAAGCTAGTCACACACAACAGGATATTCAGGAAGCTTTAGTAAAAGAAATTGAGGAAATTCATACTAAGTTTGATGACTTGAGTGACTTAGTGGGTGATCTTTGTGAGGAAGTCGCATATCTACAGGTTACTATTGAACAAGACCTCAAGATGATCCGTACTGATATGCAACATATGTTTTTTGAAATTATGAAGCGTCTTCATTGAAAATTTTGATCAATAACAAATAGGGGGAGAAGAGAAGAAGAAAGAAAGCTTATGGGGAGACAAAAAGAGAAGATAGAAAAGAAAACAAGTTCTTTTGTATCGTCGTATATCATATGTGTACTTCATATATGCATGCACATTTCTTATGTTTTGTTGTCTTGTTATTTGTTTGAATAATATTCATCTACCTGAATTTCATTTTATCTTCCTAAAATTATGATTATTTGTTATCATCAAAAAGGGGGAGATTGTTAAGTCAAGAAGACTTCACTTTTATTAATTTTGGTGACAATCAAATAATAATAATCTTAGAAATGAATGAACTATTTTGATAAATTTGTTAAGTGTGCAAGAAAATGTAAGTATCATTTAGTCATCCTAGACAAAGCGCAAAACACAAATGAAATGCAAAACACAGGTGAAGCGCAAAACACAGACGAAGCGCAAAACACAGACGAAGTGCAAAAACACAGACAAAGCGTAAAACACAGATGAAGAGTAAAACACAGACGAAGCGCAAAACACAGACAAAGTGCAAAAGCACATACGAAGCACAAAACACAGACGAAGCACCAAAATATAGATGAAGCTACAAATTTAGACGATACAAAGAAGAAGACACTCTAGAACGTCAGACAGCTAGTTAGTTGGAGTTAGTTACAGAACTCAACTAAATAACAATTTCTAAAAGAAACAAGAACCAATTTCTTAAGAAGCAACTGGAGATTTAGGCTATAATTACTAGTCCTAGTCAAAGACTGAAATAACTTTTTGTTTTACTTAGAGAAAATTCTGTATTTAAAGTACGAAACAAGAAAGCAAATACTACTGTAACGAAAAGCTCACAATATCTTTCTAGTGAGAGAAAGAAAAGGCTAGAGCCTAGTGAGGCTAAGATAGCAAAAAGAATACTTTGTAAAAGAGACCTGAAGAGGCTCTAGAAGTGAAGAAAGAATACTTGTAAAGTTGAAGAGTATAGTGAAATCTCAGACAAACTCTGAGGACTGGATGTAGCCCAAGGTTTAGGGTGAACCAGTATAAAAATCTCTAACCTTACACTTTATTTTTTCTTGTTGTTAGACGAGTAGATAAAAAAATTTACTTACGATTCAAATACATATCAACTTTAGTAAAGTATCTTTAGTATTCATTTGATAGTTGAAAGGATTTTCAAGAAATATAAAAAAATTTATATTCTCAAAAAAGAATACACAATTCAATCCCCCTTCTTGTGTATTTTGTATACTTTACGTGATTCCTATATTAAGAAGTGATTTACTTTAAGGAGGGCCTTTAATTTCCATCCCAATAGCTTGAGATAAAGCATTTGAGAGATGGGAAGCGCTCTTGGAGAGAATGAGGAAGTTCTTGTGATGATTCACACCTAGACCCGAGATCTCTTTAAAAAGGTGAAGAGTTCTCATCAGAATAGTGACTGAGTAAATATTAACTTTGCTTAGGAGAATAAAGTCATCTGCAAAACATAAACTAGTTAGGGAAACTTTCTTACATTTGGACTAGAATCTAAATCTAGGATCTGAAGAAGAGTTATGCTTCAGCAATTGAGTGAGAACCTCCAAATAAATTAGGAATAGATAAGGGGATAGAGGACCCCCTTGCCTAAGAACTTTTTTGCCTCTAAACATCTCTGCGGGTCTCCCATTTATCAGAATCCCATGGAAAACACTAGATATACATTCTTGAATCCATCTTATGAACTTTAGGGGAAATTTCATTATCTCCATAGTTTTTAGTAGGAAATCCCAATTCACACTGTTGAAAGCTTTCTGTAAGTCAATTTTAATAGTGCAATTCTAGGGACTTCTCCTTCGATTATACCCTTTTAAACACTCCTACACTATAAGTTTATTATCCCCAATATCTCTATTAGCCATAAATCCTCCTTGATTCTCACTAATGAGAAACTTTAGAACCTCCTTCAGCCTATTATCCAAAATTTTGGCAATGATCTTGCAGAGAAAGTTTGTACACAAAATAGTTCTGTAATCACTTCAAGTATTTGGGCTGGAATTTTTTGGCATCAAACATAGGAACGTCTTATTAATTTCTTTTAGTAGAACACCCTTTAGGAAAAATTCATGCACTACATCCTTCACTATCCCCCCCCCCCAATCTATTCCAAGGTTCTGGTAGAACAAACCATTCAAACCATTAGGTCCTGGAGCTTTAAAACCATTCATGTTGAAAACAACCTTTTCTATTTCCTTATCTATAACAGGTCTTGTTAACCAGGTAGCTTCGTGATCAGGAACTTTAGAAGTTACCACTTGTTTGAGATCATAAGCCATCTCTAACGGGGTAGCTTTTGAACCCAGTAGTTTTTTGTAGTAGATCATTGCTTCTTTAGCTAAGTCCTCTTGAAAAATAACTTCCACCCCAACTTTAGTTTTAATGGAGGATATTCTATTGGAATTTTCTTGAGCTAACAAAGAATTGAAAAAGAACTTAGTACATCTATCTCCATCTTTTATCCAATTAATTCTAGCTCTCTGCTTCAACAAAGAACTTTGGTTATCCACCACTTCTAAGTAACTCTTTAAAGCTTGCTTCTCTGCTGTAGCTAAAGCACCATCCATGGGATTTTTTGCTAGTGATTTTTGAATAGAGGAGAGTTTATCTCTGGTTTTATCAATCTCCTTAGAAAGATTAAGACCTCTCTTGCTATTAAGAATCTTCAGCTCCTGTTTTATAGTCTTGAGCTTTTAGATGCATATATACTGCTTAGTTCTATAGCAGCCATGCTTTGGACCCTTCTCTATTACTTCTTGAAATCTTGCCATGTTAACCAGAAAGTTGTTAAATTTGAAAGGATGCTAGACTCTGGAGGCTGTGAATAAGTTATCAATCTTTATAGGAGTATGATCAGATATGCTAGGCTCTAGGAATTTCGCAATGCTTCTTGAATGAGTGTGTAGCCATTCACTGTTTACCGTAGCCCTGTCCAATTTTTTTTTCCTGATGTGCCAAATAAAACTTTTCTTATTAGTCCAAGTAAATTTTTATCCTTCAGCTTTTATATCTATAAGTTCCGCCTCTTCTATACAATCAAACAAATATGAGGAATAGTTGAGTAGATTGCAATTATGTAACATCCCGTCCCCATATTAAGAGTTAGAACCCAAAAGTATGGCACATGTGAGATCAAAAAGAGATTAAGAAAAATGCATTTTCCATACTCATACATATTGTTAGCATACAATCACGTAAATTTGGATATTCTGCACACATTTAAAACGACTGTACATGCACTCATTTACATTTCAGGTATAATTAAATTCTAATGTGATATTGTTGAGAATTGTGAATCTATTGTATTGGATGTTTAATTGATAAGTGTACTTGTTAATTTGAATTTTTGGTGAATTATTGGAATAATGTACGAAAATGTAGGATTGATGACTTGATGGTGTAAAATCTGGAAAGTTTGAAGATGACTGGCTGGGAAAGGTTCAATGAGCATGCTTTGGTCTGTTAGCCATAACTTTTTCTTTAGATATCTGAATGAGATAATTCTTAGTTTGGATTAAATTAGAAACATATGGCCACGTTTCTTATGAAGACATCGAATTTAAATTCTATCTTTAAGAGTCTCAAAATTGTCATGAGTTTGAGAACTGGGTGCAACACAATGGTGGATGAATGTAAAATTTGTGTTCTGACTTCGGGGGGGAAAAACTATATTGATCTAGGCTGAATTAGACAAAATCAGAAAGTTGTAGCTTAAGTTTCTATCTTTCCAACGATATATAGTATGAAATTTTTGGAAATTGGAGTCGAAAGTTATGATCTTTATAATTGGAGATGCTCTAGAGAGTGTAGGTAGTGATTTAGAATGTTTTGGGATGTGAGGAAGACCTAGTGGAAGAAACTTTTTCCTAGGTTGACCAAGGCATCTTATTTTGTTGACCTTCTGCTTCTTCGTAGGATGACCTTCTGCTTCTTCTTATTTTGAATAAAGCATCTTCTGTGCACTGTTCATAAACATCTTCTGAGTATTGTTCATCTTACATCTTCTGGTCCAATTTTGACACTCTAACTAATAGAATTGATATTCAAGGTCTTCATGAAAGTTGTAAATCTTGAAGTCTGCTTTCAAACCATCTAAGAATAACCTTGATCCTATATCTCTAGAGAAAATTATGCTAATTGTTAAACATCCTCTGTGGACTGTTCATAAACATCTTCTGGGTACTGTTCATCTTACATCTTCTGGTCCAATTTTGACCCTCTAGATGATAGAAACTATCATTAAGGTCTTCATGAAAGTTGTAGATCTTGAAGTCCTATTTCCAACCATACAAGAATGACTCTGATCCAATAACTTTAGAGAAAAGTATCCTAATTGTTAAACATCTTTTGTGCACTGTTCATAAACATCTTCTGGGTACTGTTCATTTTACATTTTTTGGTCCAATTTTCTAGATGACAGAATCTATCTTCAAGGTCTTCATAAAAGTTGTAGATCTTGAAGTCCTCTTTCAAACCATCTAAGGAGAACCCTGATCCGATATCTCTAGCGAAAGTTATACGAATTGTTAAATATCTTCTGTGCACTGTTCATAAACTTCTTCTGGGTACTATTCATTCTACATTTTTTGGTCCAATTCTGACCCTTTAGATGACAAAATCTCATTTCAAGGTCTGCATACAAGTTGTATATCTCTAAGTTCTCTTCTAAACGGTCCTAAGATGACTTTAATTCGATAACTATGGAGAACATTATGCCAATTGTCCCGGAACAGGTGCAATATGATTGAGGACAAAACCTTGTTTGATTCTTTGTGCCATAACTTCATCATCTGATCTTCAAACAAAGTGATTCTTAGACCAATAGGGTCTTAACACATTTCTCTATCTATCTATAGGATTTGATAGCTTTTAGTGGGAATTCGAAAAAAAAAGAAGTTTGTTTGGATGAAAGTATGGGTATTGGTTAGAAGAGTATGAATCAGATATTTTACCAAACATACTTTGGTATTTTGATGATATCTTGATCGGTAGAGCTCCGAATGAGATGATTCTTGTTTCAACATAAAATAGAGACACGGAGTTACAAATTGTATGAAGAAACTGAAATTTAATTCAGTCTCTAAGACTTTCAATTTCTGGGAGGAATTTAAGTATAGTATATTGTTTCAATATAAGAACAGTCCAAAAAGGTTGGGGCAATACTTTCAGATTTCTGAACCAAATTGAATGATTTTGGTGTCATTAGAAACTTAAGACAACGGGAAACTTTTTTTCTAGAAGACATAAGGCATAAATGGAAGGGCAAATTAGACATTTCTCAATCATTAAGGGCATAATTGGAAGAAGAATTGTTGTCTTACATTTTAAGAAGATAGAAGAACGAAAATTGAAGAGAAAAAAAGAGAGGGTGTTATGAAGAAGAGAGATAAATATGAAGAGAAGAAGAGAAGGAGAGACAGAAGAGAAAATAAGCTAGGGTTTAATTTTTTTAGTCTTCAAGAGAGATTTTTGGAGTTGTTTAAGAAGGAAAAAGGTAGAGGAAGAGAAGAGCTTCCCTTTGAGCTAAAGATCCCTTCATTTGGTGAAGAATGAAGGTAAGATCATTTAGAATCTTTTGGATTTTTGGAAGGATTTTAGTTCATGGAGTTTAGAAAATGCTTGGAATTAAGTATTCTAGAATCAATTTTAGTGATTTTGCATTGTGGGATTTTCAATTGGATTCCTTTTTGAATGAGACTTGGTTTGTTTTAGGGAACCAAGACAATCGTACCCAAGAGCAACGGGAAAGACAACCTTGACTTGGGTTTTTGTAAGCAAATTAGGATAAATGTCCACATTCAGATGTTTCCAGATAATGGAAACAAATGTTAATCTAGAGCGTATTGTGAGTAGACCTACATGGTCTCATTTCATTGTTTGTTCTGTTTGAATTTTTGTATTAATTAACTACTGGATGACGATATGAATGTGATTTGATTGTGTTGATTTCCAGACAAAAGGTCCGATGATTATGAGCTATAAATGTGATACTGAAGTGCTCCTTGTATGTGAATTTGATGAAATACGTGACACATGACTTGGTTGTTAAATGCCAGACTTAGTTCTGTAGGAAAATACGAATATGCATACAAATGAAAAAGTGATACTTAACTTTAATGTTGAATGCCAGACTAAGGTCTGATGATATGTGAGTGTGATTGCATGAGTATATACAAATGTGATTGAGGCATTCCTTTTCATGAATGCATGAAACATAATGGCAGTTGTGACCTGAGTAGCTACTGAAAAAGAGCTTAAAGCTCAAACTGTGAAAAAGAGCCTCGAAATCAGAAAGTAGTTAAAAGCCTAAGGCTCGCTATGTAAAGTGAGCCCTGTATCCCCATCGGATAAGGGACAGTTTGCAATGAGCCCGGTATGCAAAATGGATACGTGACAGTTTAGGCACTCGGTCACATCAAAGTAACAAATGGAAAGTGGGTCTCTTATGCACTGCATATGCATAATATCAATGATTTAAATGTATTGAATGTGAAATGTGAAATGATTTGAATTAAGTGTTATGTGATTGGGTAAGCTATCGATGATGGTCACTCATTGAGTTTGTAAAACTCCCCAAAAATTTGCAAATATTTTTTAGGGCTTAGGAGAATACCACGTTAGGCAAACGGGAGTATACCTACAGCAGGCAAGTGAGAGATAGAGGTCAGGATTAGTTTGCGTCTGCATTGTATTTCTTTATTTTGTACTGAATTGTATATTTCGCAATTTTTGCACCAAATTATGTATTCTAAAAGTTTTGTACAATGTGTATACGATTGATGTTGTAATGTAATGACACTATGACGAAAATGTTTTGTATTTTGTAATGGCCCCAAATGGCTATTGAAATTATGTTGATCGTATTGCTTCGATTGAAAAAGTTTATGAATAAAGTGGGCTCGATTTGAATGTTGATTTTCGCAAAAAGGTGTGTATGTTTGTTATTCAAAAAAGAATTATACTGATTTTTGACGGACAGAGTGCTCTAACATGCCACTGATGATGTCGGGTACGTGTCTTGCGGGAGTGGGGTACTACATATGTGGTATCTGAGCTCAGAATTACTATCTTATATGGGCATTTTCGAAATATATGTCAAGTTACATGCATTTTTGACATGTCAAAGCAGACAGTAGCAACTGATCCCTAGTCTGAGTCACATGAGTATGTGTCACACGCATGAGCGTGTGTTAAGAGTTTGAGTTGATAGAATTAGTGAGAAGAGTGATGCTCTTCAGAATGTGAGAAACGAAGGTTTATTGACATTTTAGAAATAAAAAATAGTATGTGGGTAAAATATGATAGATGATGATTCAACATATTTGTATTGGTGGATATATTATTGAATATAACATCAATATTGTACCATGAGGATATACATATGGAAGATGAAATAAATGACAATAGGGAGATGAGATAGAAATGAGGAAAGAATAAAAGGGGAATGAAATAGACATGAATGACTTTACATGAGGTGAATGATATGTAGTGTGGAGAAAGTTAGAAATGTGTATAAGATGGGATTTTATGTTTTCAGGCGATTAAGAAAAAGATGATGAATTAAATAAGACAAGTTAATGCACTCAAAATGGTAGTTAAATTATTATGAAATGATTTAGCATTAGAAGTGGTAAATTCTGGAAAATTGGAGTAGAATTGATGTTAGTATATGTCAATGCGAGGAAACCCCGACCATGGTAAGGATAAATAGAAATTGATCCTCTTGAGACACTAAGAATGTCTGATAAGTACTAATGGAAACAGTGGTTTGGTAAAGGTTACATGAACAATATAAATGATAGTAACAAGAAATCTTCTTTTAAAGAAGAATTTCACCGAATTAGATTAAGCAGACCAGATAGCTTATTCTTAAGAATGATCAATTAAGGAATAAATAAGAAATGATTATTTAATGCATCAAAAGTGAATGTTGGAGTTCTAATCCTAATGGAGACTCAAGCATAAGATGTAGAATATGCTACTGAGTGTGTATGCATTTTTATTGATGTAAAGTATCTAATTAGGTGATTGGAATCTTGGAATTGAAGTGATATTAAGTATAAGAAATATAAATTAGATTTGATGAATGTGTTACCAACACAGCAAATTAAGTTTTTGAATAAATCGAAATGTATGGAGAAAATAGTATGAATGAGTGGGAATCAAAAAATCCTTATGAAAAACAAAGAAAATCAAATGAATTGAGATTTTTTTTTGAAAAAAGAAATCAATCGGGAAACCGGAAATAATGTAAGGGAATACTACCTAATTCAAGAGTTAGATACTTAAATAATTACAAGAACAAATCATGGGCACAAAGAGTCTTAGGTTATATCTGTTAGAGTTAACAATGCCCCCGATAGTATTATGATATTAAAGATTAAAGTGATCCAAGCAAAATTGTATCGGCTAGTGACTATAATCATAGATAGTATTTTGAGTGTGTTCGAAAAGTAAAGAGAACATTTTGAATTTTTAAGGAAATATAACACCGATGATAATAATATCGTTTGGAATTGGAGATTATGGAGTACATAATGAGGTTTCACATCAAAGATTAGGATGAAATCCAATGCGGCATAATAAAGTGATTTTATATGCATGAGATAGTTAAAGTCTCATGAATCGAATTATTCGGTATATGATTTAGAACTTGCTGCAATAGTAATTTTTTTGAAAGCTTGGAGGCATTATATGTACAGAAACATTTTGGATATATATCTATATGGATATATAGATCAGTAAAGATTAAGGTAATTATTTTGTTTGAAAGGATTGTGTAAATTGAGCATTTCCTAGTAAAGCTAGTGTTGTAAATTGATGCATTGAACAGAAAATTAAATAATGGTGTACACAAATTCAGATACTGAGGTTATCAAATCTAGTGCGATAAAAATGTAGAGTGTCAAGCTAAAAAGGGGCAAAAAAGGAATTATTATTAGTTATTAAGATTTAAAATCAGTTTTGCATAAAAGGATTAGCAAAGCCCAAACTGAGGATTCAGAAATTATGAATGTTATTGAGGAAATTGAAAATTGATAATGAATCCCAATTTTTAGTTTGGATAGGAAAATAATACCTTGTGATTGTAATATAAAGTTTGTGTACACAGGAAAGATGATTGCGTAAAAGATTGTTAGAGAAAGCATTAATAACAACCTATGATATACATCCTTAGAAATACACTGAAATAGCATTTGATGGCTAAGAATGTAGAACCAAGTGATTACATGTATAAGTTGGTAACAGTCTTAACTATTAGAGATATGCTTAAACCTTATATTTTGGAGTTCATGGGAACATGAGATCAATGTATAGTTCTAAGTGACTTTAAGCTTAACAATCATTATCATAGTTATATCATTAGAATATTGTATGAGGTGTAATACGACAAAAAGAGTCGTTCACTCTTACATTGAATGAAGAGGACCTAAAAATAGATGAAGGCCATAATTGATTCAAGATAATGTTGTTGAGTGAAATGAATCTGTAACAGAAATTAAGTGATTCAAGAAAGAAAAAAAAAAAGAGTTACGTGGATCAACATTGAAGATATGGAATATAGTGAGATGGAAATAAGAGTTAAGTGTATTAACACCAAAGAGATGTGAATTTCAAGAGAAAGATTAAATGTCTATGAGAGTATTACCTTGTCAAGGTGTGCTTAGATTGAGAAAAAGGTATGCACACGTTAGGAAAAAGGGGTAGCTAAGCCCGACATAATTTGGACAATATGAAATTATGGTGAGAATAGGACAATGGCTTATGAATTATTATTACCATTGAAAGATGTTTCAGATTCACACAGTGTTACATGGATATATTTAAGAAACATCACTATGATATGCTATATGTGTTATTGATACCGAAAGTGAAATTTTGGGTAATCTGGGATATATTGAAAAACCAATTAAAATAGTGAATGACTAAATAAGTGATTGAAATACCTAGTGAGTCTATGGACTAAGGTCATTTGGAAGACAAGTGATAAAGTTAAATGGGAAATGAAGGAGTATTTGAGGAAACAATGCCCCTACCTTTTTAATTAATCAGATAAGAATTTCGAGGACGAAATTTATTAAGAGGGAGAAATGTAACATCCTGTCCCCATATTAAGAGTTAGAACCCAAAAGTATGGTACATTTGAGACCAAAGAGAGATTAAAAAAATGCATTTTCCATACTCATGCATATTGTTAGCATACACACACGTAAATTTCTATATTCTGCACACATTTAAAATGACTATACATGTACTCGTTTACATTCCGGGTATAATTAAATTGTAATGTGATATTGTTAAGAATTGTGAATCTACTGTATTGGAAATTTAATTGGTAAGTATAATTGTTAATTTGAATTTTTGGTGAATTATTGGAATAATGTCCGAAAATGTAGAATTGATGACTTGATTATGTGAGTTGTATGTGTGTGATGTGGATGGTGTAAAATCTGGAAATTTTGAAGATGATTGGCTGGGAAATGTTCAGTGAGTATGTTTCGGTCTGTTAGCCATAACATTTTCTCTAGTTGTCCGAATGAGATGATTCTTAGTTTGGATTAAACTAGAAACATATGGCTACATTTCTTATGAAGACATTGAATTTAAATTATATCTTTAAGAGTCTCAAAATGGTCATGAAGTTGAGAACTGGGTACAGTATATTGGTAGATGAATGTAAAATTTATGTTCTGACTTCGGGGGAAAAAACTGTATTGATCTAAGCTGAATTAGACAAAGTCAAAAAGTTGAAGCTTATCCTTCTAGCTTTCCAACTGTATATAGTACGAGATTTTTAGAGACCGGAGTCAAAAGTTATGATCTTTATAATTGGAGATGCACTGGAAAGTGTAGATAGTGATTTAGAACGTTTGGGGATGTGAGGAAGACCCAGTGGAAGAAACTTCTTAGGTTGACCAAGGCATCTTCTTATGTTGACCTTCTGCTACTTCTTAGGTTGATCTTCTACTTCTTCTTATGTTTACTAAAGCATCTTCTGTGCACTGTTCATAAACATCTTCTGGGTACTGTTCATCTTACATATTTTGGTCCAATTTTTAACCTCTAGATGATAGAATCGATCTTCAAGGACTTTATGAAAGTTGTAGATCATGACCTTGATCCGATATCTCTAGAGAAAATTATGCTAATTGTTAAACATCCTCTATGCACTGTTCATAAACATCTTCTAGGTATTGTTCATCTTACATCTTCTGGTCCAATTTTGATCCTCTAGATGACAGAATCTATCTTCATGGTCTGCATCAAAGTTGTAGATCTTGAAGTCCTCCTTCAAACCATCTAATAATGTCCTTGATCCGATATCTCTAGAGAAAATTATACTAATTGTTAAACATCTTTTGTGCACTGCTCATAAACATCTTTTGGGTGTTGTTCATCTTACATTTTCTGGTCCAATTTTGACCCTTTAGATGACAGAATCTATCTTCAAGGTTTGCATAAAAGTTGTAGATCTTGAAGTACTCTTTCAAAACATCTAAGAAAAACCTTGATCTGATATCTCTAGAGAAAGTTATTCTAATTGTGAATCATCTTATGTGCACTGTTCATAAACTTATTCTGGGTACTGTTAATTATACATATTCTGGTCCAATTCTGGCACTTTAGATGACAAAATTGCATTTCAAGCTCTTCATAAAAGTTGTAGATCTTGAAATTCTCTTCGAAACAGTCCTAAGATGACTTTAATTTGATGACTATGGAGAAAGTTATGTCAATTGTCCCAAAACAGGTTCAATATCATTGAGGACAAAACCTTGTTTGATTCTTTCTGCCATAACTTCATCTTCCGAACTTCAAACAAAGTGATTCTTGCACCAATAGATTCTTAACACATTTCGATATCTTTCCATAGGATTTGATAGCTTTTGGTTGGAATTCAAAAAAAAGAGAAGATTGTTTGAATCAAAGTACGGGTATCCGAATGAGATGATTCTTGTTTCAAAATAAGCTAGAGACACAGAGCTACAAATTGCATGAAGAAATGTAAATTTAATTCAGTCTCTAAGACTTTCAATTTCTGGGCAGAATTTAAGTATAGTATACTATTTCAATATAAGAATAGTCCGAAAATGATTGGGGCAATACTTTCAGATTTCTGAACCGAATTGAATGATTTTGGTTATGTCAGAATGTTCAAGGGTATTTTTGGCATGACACTTAAGCATAAAAGACATAAGGCATAAATGGAAGGGCAAATTGGATATTTCTCAATCACTATGGGCATAATTGGAAGAAGAAGTGTTGTCATGCATTTTAAGAAGAGAGAAGAATGAAAATTGAAGAGAAAAAAAGCGTGAGTGTCATGAAGAAGAGAGAGAAATACAGAAGAAGAGAAGGAGAGAAAGAAGAGATAACAAGCTAGGGTTTAACTTTTCTTAGTCTTCAAGAGAGATTTTGGAGTTGTTTAAGAGGGGAAAAAGGTAGAGGAAGAGAAGAGCTTCCCTTTGAGCTAAAGATCCCTTCATTTGGTGAAGAATGAAGGTAAGATCATTTTGAATCTTTTGGATATTTGGAAGGATTTTAGTTCATGGAGTTTAGAAAATGCTTAGGTTTAAGTGCTCTAGAATCAATTTTAGTGAATTTGTATTGTGGGAATTTCAATTGGATTCCTTTTTGAATGAGACTTGGTTTATTTTTGGGAATCAAGAGAATCCCACCCAAGAGCAAAGGGAAAGACAACCTTGACTTCGATTTTTGCAAGCAAATTAGGATAAACGTCCGCATTCAGATGTTTTCAGATCATGAAAGCAAATGCTAATCTGGAGTGTGATGTGAGTAGACCTAGATGGTCTCATTTCATTGTTTGTTCTGCTTAAATTTTTTATTAATTGACTACAGGATGATGATATGAATTTGATTTGATTGTGTTGATTTCTGGACAGAAGGTCCGATGATTGCGAGCTATGAATGAGATATTGAAGTGCTTTTGTATATGAATTTGATGAATTACATGACACATGACTTGGTTGTTAAATGCCGGACTTAGTTTTGAAGGAAAATATGAATATGCATATAAATGAAAAAGTGATACTCAACTTTAATGTTGAATGTCGGACTAAGGTTCGATGATATGTGAGTGTGATTGCATGAGTATATGCAAATGTGATTGAGGCATTCCATTTCATGAATGCAAGAAACATAATGGCAATTGTGACATGAGTAGTGTTGGGACCCGATTTTTGGAACAGGACCCCAACCGAAAAAACGGAAAACGGAAAGCGGAAATCAAACGGAGGCTAAAAGCAAAATGAATAACAAAAGAACGGACGAGGAATCGAATTGAACGAATTTACAAAAAATCTCAGAATCAAGAAACCAAAACGATTCAATCAAACTTAAGGGCAAATTCTGACATCCGAGAACACAAACTTTTTAGAAAAACGTCACGTTGTAAAACTCTAAGGCAATCGGTCTAAACCAATCCGTA
>JAOQMQ010087727.1:0-18292 GCA_027563845.1 Erythroxylum subrotundum | reverse complement strand
GAAATGGCTAGGGTACGTGATGTACAAGAAAAAATAATTTATTAAGTATTTTGCTTGATTTTAATGTTAAATTTTTTACTTAGTTTTTATTTCTTTTCATGTAATTATGATAGTTAAGTGTAGAATAAAATTATTAAATAATTAGAAGTTATTTCAAGTAAAAACATGAAGAAAACCATAATTCTTTTAAAAATATGATTTGATGCACCTCCGGATATCAGCTTGTATCCCAATGGATCAAGTATAACAAGGGACACAATATAAAGAGACTATGTGGTTTTGAAGAAATTATATAGAGAAACACGACCTTATCCACGACTCTTCTAGAGACCATATGCTAATCATAAGAGAAATAATATAATCCACGATCTGGTAACACTGTCATGCCAAATACCATGTACTAATTTCGAAAGAAACATGAAGATCCATGACCTAGGGTTATAAGCATGTTGGAGCCTTGTGTCTCCCTAAAAGGAAATTGAGAAATCCATAACCAAGTGTCACACCCTAATTTTTTTTAGTTTTCTCAATTATTATTTAGTTTTATTAATTTACATTTCCCTATATAGTGTGTTTTTTTTGTTATTTTTATTCTTAAACTTGATATTTTTTAGTATTTTGTATTTGAAGTGGAGTTTCAATTTTTTTCTATGATTAGTTTAATGAGGATATATTTTGTGAATAATTGGCAAAATTTGAGGATAAATTTGGCGACTTATAATTTTTGGAGAAAAGTTAAGAATAATTAATGTTATTGAATGAATTGGAGAAAAATGTGTTGGAGGTGAAATAAATTGAATTTATTATATGAAAATTGTTTTGTTGTAATTAATATGTCTTTAAGTGCTAAGATATGTGAAAATATATTAAAATAAAAATAAATGAAAAAGGAGTAAGAGTGTAAAATATGTAAAATATATTACTTAGGGTAAGAGTGTAAAATATGTAAAATAAAGGAGTAAGAGTGTAAAATATGTAAAATATTATTATATGTAAAATAAAAATCGGTGTAATTTTTTTAAAATATATTACTTAGGGTTAAGAGTTATGAAAAAGGAGGATTTGGGACAGAAAAGAATGACACTCCTAGAGGAGAAGAGGAAAAGAGAGTGATGGAAGGAAAAAAAATGAAGAGGTTTGGAGGAAGAAGGAGACTTGATTTCCAACAATATGTGAGTGAGATTGTAACCCTTTCTAAACCCCTCTTGAAACAAATTTTTCTATGATCATTTTGAAATTGTTTTACTAGAAATGCTGATCTTTCATGGCTGTTTATATATGTTCAAATTGGCTATAAAAGGGTTTGAGGAAATGTTGTTTAGTTTGTGAGATACAGGTTAATAAGTGTAGTTGTTATGATTTGGACATGAATAACTTAGTTGTTTTGCTCTAATTTTTTTGGGGAAAAGAGTTACAAATTTGATAAAGGGTAAAACATAAAAATTGGATATATACATGTCTAATTCATTTCCTTAAATGTAACATCCCACTACCATAGAGTATATACCTGAACATCCAGAGGACATGACAATAGTATGTTAGAGCAAACATAATCTCTTAAATGACATCATAAAGAATATACAATACTTAAAACCTCAACACTTCATTTCATTCATTAACAAAAGTTTACATTGTATTCATTGAAATAAGTATTTACAATCCTTTATACTAAAGTTTTATATGTCAAAGAAACTACAAGATACGGTCTATAACTCATCTGATGTCAGCTGACAGACATTTGAGCCACAACTTAATGCAAAATGTTCCTCTAGACAATCTTAGGAACTAGGTCTCTTGTCTTGTACCTGAAATGTCACGTTGCAATTTTTGATTAGTTTTACGAACTCAATGAGTGAACCATCATTGATGACCTCACTCAGGTCAAAATGACAAATATCACACAACCAACCAATTTCACAAACATTCTTTCAGAACATGAATAACCTAATCAATCACATTATCTTGGCATATCACTTTATCATCACAATTTCAGAAAAGATTTCATGATCATATATTTCATAATCTTAAGTATAAAAATGCAGATGCATATGAGCCTTCAGATTCGTTATTATTTGTTGTGACTGAGCGCCTTTCAGATACAGAAACAGATACTGGCCCATTGGTCTCATTCAGATACAGAAATCACGGATCAAACTCTATGTGAAGAATTATGAGCTTAAAGCTATTTCAGACTGGCTACTCTAATCACAACATCTTTATCTGAATATGCATTTTATGAAATGCATCAAATAACATAATATGCCATATATAACATTCACTTATAATGCACAGACATAATCTCATATTCATCAGACCTAAGCTCGGCATTCAACTTTCGTTGCAAATAGAACACTTCCAATACATTCCCGAATATCAAACTTCTCGGAACATTAAAGTTTGGAATTCACAAAAAAATCACAAATACTTCAATAATTGGAAGGTAAATAGAATAAATCAATCCTAGGAAGATCATCTAGGTTGACTCACAATACGCTCCAATTTATGCTATTTCCCAGATGGTCCAGCAATGTTTGAATGGCGTCCGGCTTGAGTGTCTAAAATCATACAATTCACAAATAATTCACATTACAAAGTTGATCAGTCAAATACTTATTCATTTGTGCACATATGTACATATGTCATGTTCAATGCATGCCCAATGACTATTCCGAGTATGTTTTCTTTATTCACATCTCATGATCATCCATACCTCAAAACTCATATATGTCTAATTTAAACTTAGGTTTACACCTCAATAATACAAATTTATTCTAAGTTCATCACTCAATCATGCACTAAGATTCTTAGCTCAGTACACTTGATTTTTATAACATCATTAGTCGATCATTATCAATCCTATCCTAGTGAATTAAGATGATAATGAAATTTTGTGGAGAGGAAGGGCAATGTGTGACGAGCTTGTGGTTCAAATTTCAATTCAACCGGAGGTCTGGAGAAGATGTTATGGTCAAAAAAGTGAAGGGTGTTCAGAGCTGTCAAACAGCAGTGCACCTTCACTGCCACGATCGTGCTTGTGCATGATCGTGCACTTCTGATTGATCACGATCATGCACTACCTTTTATTCAAGTATCATTCCAGTTTTTTTCAAAACATTATTTCGGGTCAATTTTCTATGGCCATTTTGACAAGGAAAATGAAGCATTTAGGCAATATATTCTTTAAAAAAAATGTACCCATATGTATTAAGTTTCAAATGACACCAATTTCATGCAGTTTGATTCAGTATTATGAAAGTTATACCTAAAATACTACAGACTATTCCCAAACTGCGATAGAATCCAAAAACTCAACTTCAAGCCAAAATTTGAAAATCTTAAAGATAGAATTCAAATTCGATTCCTTCATGATAAATATAGCCATATGTCTCTAGTTTAATATAAACTTAAAATAAGCTCATTTAGATATCTACAGATCGTGTTATGGCTAAATTACCGATGCATATTTAGTGAAAACATATAGCTAACATATTCCAGCACAATCAATCATTAACATCATATGGAATTCATCCTAATTCATCATCATCAATTCTCTATCATAACATACTATAAACACCAAAAATTTACTTGCATGTTTAACTCCAATTCTAGTTCAAAAGATCAAGCCAATCCAGTACTCTAAGTAGGCAGAAACATCACACATTCAAGTAAAAATTATATGGATTTCGGTTAGGATCAAAGGCTATAAGAAGAACAAGTATCTTCTGATTCTTTACCTAACTTTGTGAGGGTAAAATTATGGATTATTCATGTAAAAATTGGGACACAACATAGACAAAGGAAAGGGATGTAAGGGTGAGAGAGTTTCAGTGGTGTAAGAAGAAGAAAGAAGAAAAATGAGTAGAAGTAAAATCACTTATGCAGAAACTTGACACCTTGGATGCTAGGTGTCTCTATATTGCTATGACGTATGTCCCTAAGCATGTTCTCCATTTGTCTTGCATATTTGTTGCCATATGTCACCAATTAATCAGTCCATATGTCTCCTAATTATTGGTCCACTTGTCACACAATAATTGATCAATTTGTCATTTAATTACTAGTCTATTTGTCACTCATTTAACTATGTCAAATGTCACTCAATTATAAGTTAAATCATCCAAAATTTTCAAGTATCAATTTATCCTACCACTTGACATTTGTCTTAGTCCAAACGTATATTTTAATCCATCAATTTCCCAATCCATAAAATTAATTCCAATTTACTCATTGAAATCAAATCATACTAAAATTCAAGTCATATTAATTCATAATTCACATCACGATCACTTAACATTTTTCATACCCTAGAATAAGTCAATTGAGTGCATATGCTAACCTTGTAATGTGTACAAATATCAATTCGTATATGAATGCTAATGTTGTGCATGTCTATGAAATCCTTAATCTAGGGTTAAACCCCTAAGCATATACCAGAAAATAGGATATTACAATTCTCCCCCTCTTAAGAAATTTCGTCTTCGAAATTCTTACCTGAATGGCCAAATAGGTAGGGGTACTGATTTCTCATATGCTCCTCCATTTCCCATTTGGCTTCCTCACTAGAATGATTCTTCCAAAGAACTTTCACCAATGGAATCACTCAGTTCCTCAACTGTTTATTCTAATAGCCAATTATCTTTATCGATTCTTCAACATAACTCTGATTACTTGCAATTTCAACTTCCTGAACCGGTAACACATGAGTAGGATTAGATTGATGTTTCCTAAGCATACTAACATGGAAAACATTGTGAATCTGAGACATCTCATTCGGTAAGGCTAACTTATAAGCCAATGGTCCAATTCTCTCTTATATGGACCAATGTATCTAGGGCTGAGCTTACCTTTTTTACCAAACCTCAGCACTCCTTGCCAAGGTGATACTCTTATAAATACTTTATCTCCCTCCTTATACTTCATATCTCTCCTGTGTTGATCCACATAACTCTTCTGTATATCTTGTGCTGTTTTAATTCTACTTCGGATCAATTTCACTTTATCCACAGTATCCTGAATCAATTTTGGGCCTTCAACAATTCTTAGACCCTCTTCATTCTAACTTAAAGGTGATCGACACTTCTTACCGTATAATGCCTCAAACGGTGCCATACCAATACTACTGTGATACTGATTGTTATAAGCAAATTCAATCATAGCCACATACTGATCTCATGCTCCTTGAAACTCCAATACACAAGCCCTTAGCATATCCTCAATAGTTTTAATCGTTCTCTCACTCTGTCCATCTGTCTATGGATGAAATACAATATTGAAGTTTAACTTTGTACCTAATGCTGACTGTAAATTGCCCCAAAAACTCGAGGTAAATCTAGGATCCTTGTCCGATACAATGGACACTGGAACTCCATGTAACCTCACTACCTCATTCACATATCTTCGAGCTAACTAATTGAGTGAGTTATTCTCTCTCACTGGCAAGAAGTGAGTCGACTTGGTCAATCTATCAATAATGACCCAAATGGAATCATGTTGCCTCGGAGTCCTCGACAAACCTATAATAAAATCTATTGTGATTCTCTCCCATTTGTACTCTGAAATAGGCAAGGACTGTAACATACCAACCGGAGCCTGATGCTCAGCTTTTATATGTTGGCAAGTCAAACACTTAGCAACATATTCAGCCACTAGCTTTTTCATCCCTGGCCAACAAAAATGTTGTTTCAGCGTGTTATACATCTTGGTCGTACCAGGATACATAGCATAGGCTGCTACATGTGCTTCCTCCAGAATCTCTTTCCTCAAATCATCAACATCAGGCAAACATAATCTTTGCTTTAACCACAGTGTATCATCTCTCGATTCAAATTCAGAATCCAGATTCACTTTCAACTTCTCAATTAACTTCACCAATTCTGGATATCTGTTCTGAGCCTTTCTGATTCTTTCATATAATACAAGTCTCAACTTCAATGGAGCTATCAATGCTTCATTCTGCCCCAAATTTAATTCAACATTCAGTGCTCTCAATTGAACTAAGCTCGATAACCTCGATAACTGTACTTGAGCCACACTGTTATTGGACTTCCTGCTTAATGCATCAACTACCACATTAACTTTGCCAGATGATACTCAATTGTACAATCATAATCTTTCAACAGTTCTATCCATCTCCTCTGTCTCATATTCAATTCCTTCTGACTCAAAAAATATTTTAAACTTTTATGATCAGTAAATACCTGAAAAGTTTCACCATATAAGTAGTGTTTCCAAATCTTCAAAGCAAATACTACAAAAGCAAGTTTTAAATCATGTATTGGGTAATTAAACTCGTGAGACCTCAACTGTCTCGATGCATATGCTATTGCCCTGCCATACTGCATCAGTACATGTCCTAAACCCTGGTGTGAAGCATCACTGTACACAACATATCCTCTAGATCCAGATGGAATAGCTAATACCGGTGTTGTAGTTAACCAATACTTTATCTCCTCAAAACTCCTCTAACAATCACCATTCCACCTAAAAGGCACGTTCTTCCTTAGAAGTTTTGTTAAGGGGGCTGAGATCAGTGGGAACCCCTCAACAAACCTTCTGTAATAACTAGTTAATCCAAGGAAACTCTGAATCTTAGTCACAATTTTTTGAGCTTCCCACTTCAACACTGCTTCTATTTTCTTTGGGTCTACCTGTATGCCTTGTCCAGACACAATATGACCCAAGAATACTACTTAATCAAGCCAAAATTCACACTTACTGAACTTAGCATACAATTGTTTCTCCCTCATTATCTGTAGAACCAATCTCAGATGTTTAGAATGATCTTCTCTACTTTGAATACACCAAAATGTCATCAATAAACACAATCACAAGGTATAAAAGCTACTGGAGCATTAGTGAACCTAAAAGGCATCACTAAAAACTCAAAGTGCCCATGTCTCGTTCTAAATGCACTCTTCGATATATTAGCCTCTGCTATCTTCAACTGATGGTACCCTGACCTCAACTCTAACTTTGTAAACACCTGAGCTCTCCGTAATTGATCAAACAAGTCATCTATCCTCGATAGAGGATACTTATTCTTCACTGTTGCTTGATTCAACTGCCAATAATCAATACATAGCCTCAATACCCCATCTTTCTTCTTCATAAACAACACTTGAGCTCCCCAAGGTGACACACTGAGTCTGATGAAACCCTTATCTAGCAACTCTTGCAACTGGGCCTTGAGCTCCTTCAGTTCCATATGTGCCATCCTATATAGAGGAATCGATATAGGAGTGGTACCTAGAACAAGGTCAGTTGTGAACTCTGTTTCTCTTTTTGGGGGTAACTTCAGTAACTCACTGGGAAACATGTTTAAAAAATCCCTAACAATTAGAATTTCCTGAACGGTCTGCCCAATACGTGTGTCAGTCACATAGGCTAAATAAGCCTCACATCCACTCCGGATCAACTTTAAGGCATTCATTGAAGAAATCAACCTGGTTAACACTGTTTGACTAATACCTCAAAACACTGCTCTCGGCTGACTAGGGGATTCAATGATCACCTCCTTAGTATAGAATTTTATCATGGCCCTATGAGTAGTGAGCCAATAAATGTTTAGAATAATATCTATCTCCTTCAACTGTAGTATTATCAAGTCAGCCACTAACTCCGCCTAATCGATTCGTATGATATACTCCTTACATATCCCCCAATCATTGTAGTACTAGTATTACCTACCGGAGTACTCACTACCAAACCACATTTTAGTATCTCTCTCTCACAATGCAATCTAGATGCCAGATGCGGTGTGATGAATGAATGTGTAGATCCTGGATCTACCAATGAAAATGCTTCAAAATAAAAAACATTCAACACACCTGCTACCACATCTTTGGAGTTCTGTGCCTCCTGTCTAGTGATGACATAAACTTTGGCCTGAGATTGTGGCTAGTTACTCCACACCTCATTCTTTCCACTAGGCTTTGCTGATTGTGTCCTACCTCTACCTCTGCCTCTCTGAACTGGTCCAATAGCTCTACTCTACTGGATCGTCGTCTCAGTCACTATTCCTCTTCTCATTCTAGACTGTGGTCCCAAAGTCTCGTGACAATCTCTAATCTGATGATCATCAGAGCCACATCGGAAACAAGCTCCCGATAACCTCCAACACTCACCACCATGCTTCTTACCACAGTGCTCATAATTAGGAATCTGTTGTGACTGCCTAGAGGGCATTTGTCCTCTACCTTTACCAGTTTGAACAAATCCACGTTTTGGTCAAAACCTAGATTGTCTTGATCTAGCATGGAATCGAGACAATCTGCTCTAACGTTTACTGTACCAAAATCAGCCTGAGATTCACTCTGTCTCTTCACTCTAGAATCCTGTCTATGCTCTCCCTGACCATCTTTCCTCAACTGTTCAAATGCTCGGAGTTCTATAAAACTACCTAAATTAGAAATAGCTAGCCTCGTTTTGATCTCTATATTTAACCCATCTTCAAACCTCATACACTTATCCTCCTTAGTTGGGATTAATGTAGCTACATACCCCATTAATTCATTAAAATTTACCTCATACTCTGCTACTGAGAGACTTCCTTGTTTCAGATCCAAAAATTCTTTCATCTTTCTATCCAGATAAATCTTCGACATGTAATTCTCTTTAAACACCTTCAGAAAATCTCCCCAAGTCAAACTACAAGGTCTGGTGGCACTGCCTGGAATAGTCTTCTACCACTGATATGCTGGACCTTGCAGAAATGAGATTGCATAATCAAATCTCCCATCTAACTCATAATCCATCTAATCAAACACTCTTTCAATTCTCTCTAGCCAACTTTCTGCCTAATCAAACACTAATTTACCATATGCTGTCAAGTTATTAAGGCATCATACGTGCTCTATTGATGGGAGCTAATTTTTGGGACTATAAAAATTGAATTTCGGAAGATGTTCCATATGAAAATTGTGCCCATATGTGTGTGTGTGTGTATGTGTGTGTGTGTTTATGTATGTGTGTGTATGTCTATGCGAATAATAAGTGTGAAAAATTTTATGGCTTATATATAAATGAATTTTCATCTTATGCTTGATGAGAATTTATTATCGAGATCAAAATATAATGCATTAAAACAAACAGAAAGATAGATTTGACATGAAATGACTAAGGTAA
This sequence comes from Erythroxylum subrotundum, assembly GCA_027563845.1. Taxonomy (NCBI): domain Eukaryota; kingdom Viridiplantae; phylum Streptophyta; class Magnoliopsida; order Malpighiales; family Erythroxylaceae; genus Erythroxylum; species Erythroxylum subrotundum. The sequence continues at coordinate 9,169 of JAOQMQ010087727.1, read as the reverse complement.
GTGTTGTACAAGAAAAAATAATTTATTAAGTATTTTGCTTGAATTTCATATTAAATTATCTTTTTACTTAGTTTTTATTTATTTTCATGTAACTATGATAGTTAAGTGTAGAATAAAATTATAAAATAATTAGAAGTTATTTCAATTGAAAACATGAAGAAAATCATAATTCTTTTAAAAATATGATTTGATGCACATCCATATATCAGCTTATATCCCAATGGATTAAGTATAACAAGGGACACAGTCTAAAAAGACTGTGGTTTTGAAGAAATTATGTAGAGAAACACGACCTTATCCACGACTCTTCTAGAGACCATATGCCACGACCTTATCCACGACTCTTCTAGAGACCATATGCTAAGCATAAGAGAAATAGTATAATCCACGATCTGGTGACGTTGTCATGCCAAATACCATGTACTAATTTCAAAAGAAACATAAAGATCCATGAGCTAGGGTTATATAAGCATGTTGGAGCCTTGTATCTCCCTAAAGGGAAATAGACAAATCCATAACCAAGTGTCACACCCTAATTTTTTTTAGTTTTCTCAATTATTATTTAGTTCTATTAATCTATATTTCCCCATATAGTGTGTTTTTTTGTTATTTTTATTCTTAAACTTGATTTTTTTTAGTATTTTGTATTTGAAATGAAGTTTCAATTTCTTGCTATGATTAGTTTAATGAGGATATATTTTGTGAATAATTGGTGAAATTTGAGGATAAATTTGGTGACTTATAAATTTTGGAGAAAAGTTAAGAATAATTAATGCTAGTGAATGAATTGGAGAAAAATGTGTTGGAGGTGAAATAAATTGTATTTATTATATGAAAATTATTTTTTGTAATTAATGTGTCTTTAAGTGATAAAATATGTGAAAATATATTAAAATAAAAATAAAGAGTGAATGGACAATTAAGGAAGAAAGGAAGAAATAGGTGGAGAGATGCTCATTAAGGGTATAATCAGAATTTCAAATTATAAGGCATCGGTGTAATTTTTTTTAAAATATATTACTTAGGGTTAAGAGTTATGAAAAAGGAGGATTTGGGATAGAAAAGAATGACACTCCTAGAGGAGAAGAGGAAAAGAGAGTGAAGGAAGGAAAAAAATGAACAGGTTTGGAGGAAGAAGGATACTTGATTTCCAACAATATGTGAGTGAGATTGTATCCCTTCCTAAACCCCTCTTGAAACAAAATTTTGTATGATCATTTTGAATTTTTTTTACTAGAAATGCTAATCTTTCATGGCTGTTTATATATGTTCAAATTGGTTATAAAAGGGTTTGAGGAAATATTGTTTAGTTTGTGAGATATAGGTTAATAAGTGTTGTTGTTATGATTTGGACATGAATAACTTAGCTGTTTTGCTCTAATTTTTTTAGGGGAAAAGAGTTACAAATTCGATAAAGGGTAAAACATAAAAATTGTATATATATATATATGTCTAATTTATTTCCATAAAAGGGTGAGTGCCTAAATTTTTCAAGTTCAGACATATGGTCGAATTTCTAAAACAATTATGTCTACAAGGATGGAAGATTTGCAAATGATTTAAGTAAATAGGGACCGATTCAAAAGCTGGTTAAAACATAAAAGTTATAGGTTTAGACAGTGGATAATTTTTTATAAAGTAGTTTAGATAAATTCGTAATGATTTTGGAGATATAACTGATTTACCATATGCTGTCAAGCTGTTAAGGCATCATACGTGCTCTATTGATGGGAGCTAATTTTTGGGACTATAAAAATTGAATTTTGGAACATGTTCAATATGAAAATTGTGCCCATATGTGTGTGTGTGTGTTTATGTATGTGTCTGTGTATCTATGTGAATGATAAGTGTGAAAAATTTTATGGTTTATATATAAATGAATTTTCATCTTGTGCTTGATGAGAATTTATTATCGAGATCAAAATATAATGCACTAAAACAACACAGAAAGATAGATTTGACATGAAATGACTAGGGTACATGCTGTACAAGAAAAATAATTTATTAAGTATTTTGCTTGATTTTCATATCAAATTATCTTTTTACTTAGCTTTTATTTATTTTCATGTAACTATGATAGTTAAGTGTAGAATAAAATTATTAAATAATTAGAAGTTATTTCAAGTAAAAATATGAAGAAAATCATAATTCTTTTAAAAATATGATTTGATGCACATCCATATATCAGCTTGTATCCCAATGGATCAAGTATAACAAGGGACACAGTCTAAAAAGACTGTGGTTTTGAAGAAATTATGTAGAGAAATGCAACCTTATCCACGACTATTTTAGAGACCATGTGCTAAGCATAAGAGAAATAATATAATCCACAATCTAGTGACGCTGTCATGCCAAATACCATGTACTAATTTCAAAAGAAACATAAAGATCCATGACCTAGGGTTATAAGCATGTTGGAGCCTTGTGTCTCCCTAAAAAGGAAATAGAAAAATCCATAACCAAGTGTCACACCCTAATTTTTTTTTAGTTTTCTCAATTATTATTTAGTCCTATTAATTTATATTTCCCTATATAGTGTTTTTTTTGTTATTTTTATTCTTAAACTTGATTCTTTTTAGTATTTTGTATTTGAAGTGGAGTTTCAATTTTTTGCGATGATTAGTTTAATGAGGATATATTTTGTGAATAATTGGCGAAAATTTGAGATAAATTTGGTGACTTATAATTTTTGGAGAAAAGTTAAGAATAATTAATGTTGGTGAATGAATTGGGGAAAAATGTGTTGGTGTGAAATAAATTGTATTTATTATATGAAAATTGTTTTGTTGTAATTAATGTGTCTTTAAGTGATAAAATATGTGAAAATATATTAAAATAAAAATAAAGAGTGAATGGAAAATTAAGGACGAAAGGAAGAAATAGGTGGAGAGATGCTCATTAAGGGTATAATCAAAATTTCAAATTATAAGGCATCAATGTAATTTTTTAAAAATATATTACTTAGGGTTAAGAGTTATGAAAAAGGAGGATTTGTGATAGAAAAGAATGACACTCCTAGAGGAGAAGAGGAAAAGAGAGTGATGGAAGGAAAAAAATGAAGAGGTTTGGAGGAAGAAGGAGACTTGATTTCCAACAATATGTGAGTGAGATTGTAACCCTTGCTAAACCCCTCTTGAAACAAATTTTTCTATGATCATTTTTAATTTTTTTTACTAGAGATGCTGATCTTTCATGGCTGTTTATATATGTTCAAATTGGTTATAAAAGGGTTTGAGGAAATTTTGTTTAGTTTGTGAGATATAGGTTAATAAGTGTAGTTGTTATGATTTGGACATGAATAACTTAGTTGTTTTGCTCTAATTTTTTAGGGGAAAAGAGTTACAAATTTGATAAAGGTAAAACATAAAAATTGCATATATATATGTCTAATTCATTTCCTTAAATGTAACATCCCACTACCATAGAGTATATACCCGAACATCCAGAGGACATGACAATAGTATGTTAGAGCAAACATAATCTCTTAAATGAAATCATAAAGAATATACAATACTTAAAACCTCAACACTTCATTTCATTCATTAACGAAAGTTTACATTGTAGTCATTGAAATAAATATTTTCAATCCTTTATATAAAAGTTTTATATGTCAAAGAAACTACAAGATACAGTCTATAACTCCTCTGATGTCAGTCGACAGACCTTTGAGCCACAACTTAATGCAAAATGTTCCTCTAGACAATCTTATAAACTAGGTCTTCTGTCTTGTACCTGAAATGTCACGTTGCAATTTTTGATGAGTTTTACGAACTCAATGAGTGAACCATCATTGATGATCTCACTAAAGTCAAATACACAAATATCACACAACCAACCAATTTCACAAACATTCTTTCAGAACATGAATAACCCAATCAATCACATTATCATAACATATCACTTTATCATCACAATTTTAGAAAAGATTTCATGATCATATATTTCATAATCATAAGTATACAAATGCAGATGCATATGAGACTCCAGATTTGTTATTATTTGTTGTGACTGAGCGCCTTTCAGATACAGATACAGATACTGGCCTATTGGGCTCAGTTAGATACAAAAATCATGGAGCAAAGCTCTACGTGTAGAATTATGAGCTTAAAGCTCTTTCAGACTGGCTACTCTGATCACAACGCCTTTATCTGAATATGCATTTTATGAAATGCATCAAATAACAGAGTATGCCATGTATAACATTCACTTTTAATGCACAGACAGAATCTCATATTCATCAGACCTCAGTCCAGCATTCAACTTTCGTTGAGTATACAGATATCATTTAGAATTCAGATGCAAACATAACACTTCCAATACATTTCCGAATATCAAACTCCTCGAATTATTAAAGTTTGGAATTCACAACAAATCACAAATAGTTCAATAATTGGAAGTTAAATAGAATAAATCAATCCTAGGAAGATCATCTAGGTTGACTCACAGTATGCTCCATTTTATGCTATTATCTGGATGGTCCGGTAATGTTTGAATGGCGTCCGACTTGAGCGTCTAAAATCATACAGTTCACACATAATTCACATTACAAATTCGATCAATCAAATACTTAATGGTACAACTTTCTTGTCATATGATTTGTATAAAATGTGTCTTATCTCGAATTAGATATATGCTTCTTCATATCTTACTGAACAAGTCATGAAAAGAAGATGAATGATAAGTCATACATGGTGTGACATAAAAGTTTAAGCCATATTTCCAGAGCTAGGGTTGAGAGATTGATTAACAAAAGCATTCTCTCAGTTCTAGATTATGATGATCTGCAAACATGTGTTGACTGTTACAAAGGTAAGTTGATTGAAATAAGGATAAAAAGGTCAACTTATGCTTCTAAACTGTTGAGTCTGATACATACAGCTATGAGAAGACCTTATACAGTTGTATTGTGCAATTCTAAATGTATTCTGACATTTGTTAATAATTATTCTCATTACAGTTTATGTGCTTTTGCTTAAAGACTAAAGGCTAAGAACCAATTGAAAAAATCCATCCACAGTGTCAGATATGACCGTGGAGGAGAGTATTATGGCAAACATGGTGTTTCAAGACATGAAATGTTTATTTGCTAGATATATGACATCAGTTGGAATAGTGACTCAGTTCATTATGATGAGTAGTCCTAAGCAAAATGGTGTATTGCCAAAAGGAGTAATAGCACCCTAAAGGACATGAAGAAGTCAATACAGAATAAGACTAATATACCTAATTATCTAGAAGTGTGGATACTCAGCCTTGCACACATTCGTGTATAGAGCTCCCCTGTTGAGGTAGTATAATCCTTATAAATAAAAATTGCAAGCTCGTTCTAATCATTGCTATTTAGTCAGATATCTAGACCATTTTAAAGACTATAGATTTTACTGTAGAGAAAGAGGGACCAGAATGGTGGAATCACAAATAGCTAAGTTTTTGGAATACGATGTCTATGATGATGGTGGGCCCTTTGATCCTTCGGATGATAGCAAGGCGGATACTACAGTTACTAAGTATCTGTAACTCATACGGTCAAGTTCGGTCGATCTAGATCTTAGTATCGTGCCTATATAGGAACAGGAACCCATACCTGTACATACATAGGTTCTTGGGGTACAATAACCAATGCAGTTGCAAAGATCCACTAAAGTGAGACGACCTGCTATCACATCTGATTACATAGTTTATTTGGTGAATAAGACTACGATGTTAGACATGTTGCAGATCCAGCTACTTATACATAAGTTGTTTCTGGACCCAAGGTGAATTTATGGTGAGATGTGATGACTAATGCGATGCAAACCATGAAGCATAATAAGGTGTGGGAGCTGATTGATTTGTAGTAGAATTGCAAACTTGTTAGTTGTAAATGAATTTGCAATACCTAAAGGATTTCGGGATAAAGTTCAACGACTTTTAGGCTCGCACAGTTGCCTGATGGTTCACCCAGAGAGAAAGATTGACTTTAATGTTACCTTCTCTCCCGTATCCTCGAAGGATACATTTTGAGTAATTATGATAATTGTAGCTTATGATGATATAAAGTTATATCAGATGATTGTTAAAACCGCTTTCTTTAATAAAGACCTTATAAAGAGGTCTATATGGTATAACTTGAAGAATTTCAGAATCTAGATAGAACTGATATAGTTTGTACATTAAGTAAATCAATATATGGTTTACATCAAACCTCCGAAAAGTGATACCTTAAATTTAATGAGCTTGTGACCTTTTTTGACTTCGTAGAAAATAAAGTTAGAAAGATGCTTGTATCATAAAGTCAGAGGGAGCAAAGTTATCTTCTTATTATTGCATATGGATGATATATTGCTCACATCGAATGACTTGATCGTGTTGCATAAGGTTAAGTAAGTTTTGGCCAAGCATTTTAACATAAAGGACCTTGGTGAAGCATCTTTTGTCCAAAGTATGTAGATTTACCAGGACATATCTCAATACGATTAGGCCTCTTATAGATTGCATACATTAAGTATGTGCTACAAAAGTTTCATACGGTTGATTGTGAACCTATTGTAACACCAATCTCTTATAGTGAGAGGTTATCTTTGACATAGTATCCAAAGAATGAAATAAAAAGAAAGGCTATGAAGAATGTTCCTGGTTCTAGTACGGTTGGTAGCTTGAAGTATGCACAGGTGTACACCAGGCTGGACATTGCATTTAGGGTTAGATTGTTTGGTCAATATCTGGTTAACTCAGATATAGACCATTAGAATGTAGTCAAGCGAGTGTTGAGATACTTAAAAGGAATCAACGATTATATGTTAACATATAGAAAAGTCAACATTCTAACCTCATAGGGAATCCAGAAACAAATTTGAGTTATGTTTTCGGATGATTGAAAGTTTATTTAAGGTTACATTTTTATGTTTGCAGATATTACAATGTCGTGGAAGAGTGTCAAGTAGACACGGGTGACTTCCTTGACCATACATGTAGAGTGCATGCTATGGAGCTGCTTCACAGGCGGTTTGGCTCAGAAACTTAATTTCTGAGTTGTCTGTGGTTGATTAAGTGGCTAGACCTGTTTTGTTGTATTGTGATAATCTTGCTGCTATATTGTTTAGTAATAACAAATAATATCACAGAGTCTTAGCATTTGGAGGTCAAATATTTGACCCTAAAAGAGTTGATACAAAAAGGTGACATTAAAGTTTGGAGCATTTAAGGACTAATGAAATGTAAATCGATCCTTTGACTAAAGGACTTCACCCTCTTGTGTTTGAGAGACAACTATACAGTACAAGTGTTTTGAAGTCCTTAAACACTGTTAGTTAGATAAAGGAATGTTTGCTCCATGTACATTTGTACATTTATGCATTTGATGCATTATGACAATACAGTGATTTATCAATAAAGATGATCATCGTTTATCCTTAATAATATGTATTATTGTACATTGTCATAATACGTGTGAAAGTCTTAAGATTTGTGTCGATCTTAAGCATTTAAAGGTCATTAGGCAATTATATAGATTGACCTTGAGCCTATGTCATTTAGACATATACAATTTTAAAAAGATATCTATGAATTTTGACATGACATATGGAGATATAAGTTTTTAATCCCATAAAGGTTCTCTAATGTAGTTTAGCATTTAGTTGGAGAACATAATGATTTTCTTTAATGCAGTTTAGCATTTGGTGAGAGGAAACAAGTTTTGTCTAATATTGTTTAGCATTCGGTGAGAGAAAATATGATTTCTCTGATGCAGTTCGCATATGCATGTTAGTATAAAGTTTAGAGAAATCGAAACCTACAAATAAAGATGATACAGTTTAAGATCATACAAGTATCATCTTAGTTTGTCACATTTCATTTTTTCATTCATGTTAGTAAGGTATTAGATATGCGTGATTGTATTGGATCTGTGTCACACATGACATATGCATTTGATACTTTTCGGTATCGAAAGCTTTACGGGACGAAATGATAGACTTTCGTTATCTTTGGATTAAATGTTTTGTTTTTAAACCTAGTCGACTAATACAGTAGCTTGACTAAACTGAGAGTTTAAACTGCTATCAACTTGATTCAACATTGCGATTAAGTATTGTCCAAGGAAGAGAATGTTGGACATTTTAGGCATTTCCCATAATTGAACAACATTTAATTGCATTGTTTGGTTTTTCAATAACTTATCGGTTAAGTTATGTAATTTGATAAGGATAAAAATAATAAGTGGCTCAATAAATTATCTAAGTAAATGGGTCGAAGTCCAAGAGAAAAATAAATCCCGATTAATGTGGACCGGATATATATCGGCCTATGATGGAAAAGCTCAATATGAATGCTATATATAAATGAAAAAACTGTAAAAAAAAAAAAGCTTTATCGTGTCCCGATGAGCAGTTTTCGTAAAGGTGGCGGTAGATTTGCGTTCATTTCAGTTTCAATAAATTCGTTTAAAGTTTTTTCTGTTTGAAAAATTAAAATGAATTAATCAGAGAAAATAGTTATAAGTACAATCCTTATCCTTTAAAGGATATCAAGCTTACACAAAACGACGTCGTTAACAAATAACAAAGCAAAACGTCACCGTAAGCTAAGTCGAGTATACACGAACGGACGATCCAAAAAGAGTAAAAGCTCGTTTAAAGTTATAGAACTAAAATTAGATATTTTCTACATTTCTTTATTTATTTCTCTATCACGTTCGATTTAGGATATGTAACTAAGGTTTCGTCAAGCATTACATGTTAATGTGCTCCACCCATTGTGGCACCTTATTGTATCAAAGGAAATAAAGTTCCTACTTGAGTTCATAAAACTTCAGTTGGCTCTCTCTTACGTTGAGGCAAAAGTCTTGACTATTTTTTTAAAAATCATTTTCTACTGAAAACGGACTCGCATAATAAACCTCGTATCTTTAGGACAGTGGCTCTCAACAGCGACATTGGAAATTCTCTTTAATGGAAAATCCCAATAACGAAGTACCATCAGACAATCAAGAACATCCGTACAACTTTTTCTTCTCCCAGGTTCAGGTCTGAGCCTCTCAACAACTCAAAATAAATGTTAGAAAAATTCTAAAATTCTCTCTTAAAATATTGTTCCCTAGGTTACATGGTACTTTCCCCCTTCTGCCAATTAGAATGACACCAACTGATAGGCTCGAGTTTGAATTCCTAGTTGACAAAAGAGTGCGGCAATA
>JAOQMQ010087714.1:0-18295 GCA_027563845.1 Erythroxylum subrotundum | reverse complement strand
TCAAACTGAGCTCTAATAATTATCTCAATTGGAGATCACAAATCCTTCATCTAACTCGCAGTCTCGATGTGCTTCATCACTTGGTTAAAAAACCAAGGCCAAGCTTGAAGATGGAAAAGAGAACCAACTTATACCTTATGGCTAGCAAACAATGGACTAATCTCACGGCTACTCGGCACAATAAAGGAGGAAGTTCAACCGTCCATTGCAGAAGATGTGACTGCCTACAATGTCTGGAGTTCAATAGACGAATACTTGCAACGAACCACAATTGAAAAAAGAAAGCCTTGTACAAAATATGTTGATGACTATCAAAAAGGGATCACGACCCTTGGATGAATATATAAAAATTTCAATTGTAAAGATCTTGCAGCTATCAGGAAACTAGTACATAGGCTCTTGATATAATAACATAGTATCTAGTTCAAACAAACCATAAGGGAAGAAACTGACGAAATCGGACAAAACTAAGAAAAGGATGATAAACTAATCTGCCAAATTTGTGGAAAGAAAAATTAAGTCGATCTCAATTGTTGGTATATGTTTGATTATTCATATCAGTAAAGAGGACTTACCGCAGGCTCTAGCTGCTTTAACCATGATAATAGTGGCCCCTCCCTCTTCATGGACTTAGAAGCAATAACGCGTATCATCAATGATGCAAGTACGTTGCTTAATCCAAAACCGTACAAAGGAAATGATGCTATTTATGTTAGAAATAGAGAGATAAACTAGTTATAACACATATTGGCCATACAAGTGTTGGTAGTTTAAATTTAAAGGGTATTCTTATTATCCTTAAACTAAAGAAAAACTTCATTTTAATAAGCAAAACCACTATTAATCACTCTTTTACTGTTGAATTCACTGCATCTGATTTTGTTATTAAGCATCAAAACAAGAGAACAATAGGGAAGGAGCATACAAAAAATAAGGGTTCATTACTGAAAAAAAAACATAAACTTTCCTCAATTTTTCAATATTAGCCCGAACTTTAAAAAGTAGTAATTAAATGCACAAACTTTTAATTCTTTCAATTCTAACCCGACGTTAGCCTCACCGTTATCTATGCTAACGTGACACTATCACGTGTCAATATACTCCTACAAATCAAATACGTCAGCGTGATTAAGAGGTGATTGTCTAATTAGTGAAACGACGCCGTTTCGTAGTAAAATTGAAATGACGTCATTTGGATTTTGAAGAAAGATTTAGCGTATGTTCATTGTCACTCTCACACCCTAAATCCTTAATTTCGTCTTCTCTCATGCACCCTCACTCTTACACCGTCAGTCTCTCAAACCTAAATTTTAATTCTATAGTTTGATTAAATTTTTTATTGTTATTGATCGTAATTGGAATTGAAAAACTAGAAACTCGAATCATAATAGCTTAAGGTAGAAATATGAAAAGTTTAGATTTACAACACTTGAATATAGAAATTGTAAATCCCAGAATAATATGTATGTGTTGTTGTTAGTGTTTGTGATTTCTGGTTGTGTTTTCTACCTGTGTGATGTTTGTGAATCTGTGACTTTGCGTTACTATTGGGTATTGTTTTGTGTTTTATTTTGAGTTTCTGGAAAAGTGAAACCCATAAAACAATGAACCCTAAAATTGTTCTGGAGTTATTAAAATAAGGTTTGAGGTTGCCAAATGAATGACCCCTAAAAGACCCAACATATTATGCGTTTACGATTTTTGGAATGGAATTTTTTCAATTTCTGGTTGTTTGTGTATATTGATTATCACCACCGTTGGTGATTGTTGGAACCAGTGGCGAATCACCATTAGTGTATGAGGGCGGTGAATGCCCATAGACCAACACACGATGGAAGTCCACTACAAATCGTTGGCAAGGATTTTGACGAAACTGTAAACTGCTAGAATTTACGTGAGGGGTCTGTAAGGTGTTTCTAGTGGGGTTGAATTTTTTGTTACTATTTACGTTTTTGTGGTGGCTGGAAAGTGATAGCAGCATAAGGAGGCGTGCGTGGGTAGTATCACCAGCATCTTGAATCGCCACTATTGAGTCGGCCTTCGTCGCTAATAGCAAGATCCCTAATGTTCAAGGGCAATAGACGTCCACAAACCAGTGGCGAATCGCCATTGCTGAGGGATGATTAGTTGCCCACAAAGGGCTATGTGACAACTGCTGAATCCCAAATTTTTATTTTATTTTATTTATTTATTGATTTATTTTATTTTTTTCTTAGAATTTAATCATTAATCTAGCAAGCATAAGTAGCAATTAGAATTTAGAATAGAAATGGTCGAATTAAGTAAGAGTATAAAAGGCAATTTTGGCATGTCACTTATGTATAAAAGCCATAAAGCATTAAAGGGCAAAGTGGACATTTTATACTCATTAAAGGTCGAATTGGAAGAAGAAAATATGGTCTTGCTCTTAAGAAGAAGGAAAAACGTGAATGAAGGAGAGAAGAAGAGAAAATAATGAAAAAAAAGAAGAGAAAGGAGAGAGGGTCGTTCTTGAGAGGAAAGAAGTAAGAGCAAGTAGGGTTTCAGAGTGATTTTGAGATTGTTCAAGAAGAGAAAAAGAAAGAGGAAGAGAAGAGCTTCCATTTGAGTCAATAATCTCTTTATTTGGTGAAGATTCAAAGTAAGTTCATTCTTAATCCGTTAGATTTTTGGAAGGGTTTTAGTTCATGAAGCTTAGGAAATGCATGGGTTTAAGTATTCTATAATCAATTTTAGTGAATATGCTTTATGGGTTCTCAATTTGCATTCTTATTGAATTGAGATTTTTGCCAATGTTAAAGGGAATCAAGAAATGCAAGAGGAGCAAGAGGAGAGACACCTTTAAGCAAGTTTTTAAGCAAGGAATCCAGGGTGGGTTACATGTTTATAGTTGAGTTAATGAGCCATAAATGTTTTTCTAAATCAATATAGTTAAATGATTTTAAATCACTTTATAAATGTTGCAGTTATTGCTTCTTAAATGATTTAAGAAATTGCTGCATGTTTGGTACATGAATTCTGTTGATGAATTATGAAATGGAGATGGAAATGGTATTTTGAAATATATAGTGCTTATGGAAATCATGTTTCCAAAATGTGCCTTTTGGGCAATATGTTTGCAAGTCATGAAATTCATGCTTGTGCGGGTTAGTGGTGGTTCATTCTGTTATGTCACATGTATGTTGACCATGTTAAAGGCTTCTCCCGCCTGTCCGCTAGTGACATGGAACTCCTTCACGGACTACCTTATGTTTATGAACTACGCAAATCCAATATGTGGGTTTATGATACTCCATTTTGTTATTATTAAAGATTCGCAAGAACTCCCACATGGACCTACCCAAACCATTATGATTGCTTATGTGCTTATGATTTGTTGACAAGTTTGATGAATACATGACTTATGTTGTTTATGAATTGTTTGACAAGTTGAGAATTTGAGAAATGTGTGTTTAATGGATTCAATGCAAATTTACTATGGCAATGAATATTTTCAACGGTTTTGCTTGTTTCTCAGTTATAAACTTGTTACCCACGAGCTTTTAAGCTCACCCCCATTCCTCCCCATCTCCAGGTGATGAGCCAGAGATCGAGTGATCAAGAGTCAAGGCATCACTCCAAATTTGCATATTTTTGTATTTTAAGTTAGTTTATGGAAAACACAAGACTTTAGCCGCATTTCAAATATTACTCGTTCATGTATATTTTGTATTTTTGGGTTATGAGACCAATGATTTACTGTGGCTTGAAATGCCTATTAAAGATTTGTAAAACTCTTTCCTTTTGATGTTAATGAAATATTAATTATGTATGGATGATGTTGAGTTGAAATTAGGTATACTTGAAAAAGTTATCAACTTGAGATGATGTCATATAAGTGAGACGTTATGGAAAAAATATAGGATTTTGTGAATGATGAGAATTATTTGTAAGTGATGAATCAAATGAGTAGAGATTAGAGAGTTTAATGAAATAAAGTTGGTAGTTGAATTGTTATGAAATGATGTTGCATTAGAGGAAGTTAATTTGGGACAATTTAGAGTGAAAGAAAGGTTAGGATAGATGTAGAAACCTTTGAGAAGGCTCTTGAGTGAATTTTGTCTCACCTATATCCATTGGACAGACTTTAGGTCCGCTAAACAGACCTTCACAGGTCTAGAAAGACCCCTAGCCTCGTCCATGCCTGTTAAACAAATATTAAGTCGATTAAACGGACCTTCTCGGGTCTAGAAAGACCCCTAGCCCCGTTTATGTCCGTTTTGGTGCAGTGTATGTCCGTTTAACAGACATTCACTTTACACTTTCAGAAATTCACGATTTGACCCTCTAAATGGCAAAATCTCTCTTTGGGGTCTTCACAAAAGTTGTAGATCTAGAAGATCTCTTCAAAACCGTTCTAGAATGACCTTAATCCAACATCTCTAATGAAAGTTATGCCTATTGTCCCAAAATAGATACAATATGATTGAGGACATAATCATAAGAATGGATTCTCGTCTATCAATTGATCAAATAGAGAATTTTTGGGATGGTGTGAGAATGAAGATGAACCGATGATGGCTAATGATTCCAGAGTTGGACTCCAAAAATGGGGTCCAACAACAATAGACGCGTGTGGCGACGAAAGGGAGACGTCACTGGAGACTATATCAAGGCGGCAACAGCAGGCGAAAACAAGGGAATTGTGATGGCAAAAATTCAAAAAATAAGGTTTTAGGGCGTAAGAGTTGAAGAACATATACTGAAGCTTTCTCCAAAATCCAAATGACGTCATTTCAATTTTACTATGATATGACGTCGTTTCATTAATCAGACAACCACCTCTTAATCACACTGACGTGTCTGATTAGTGGGGGTCCATTGAAACGTGGCAATTCCACATCAGCATAGATAACGGTGAGGCTAACGTCAGACTAGAATTGAAAAAATTTGAAAGTTTGTGCGTTTAATTGCTACTTTTTAAAGTTCGGGCTATAACTGAAACTTGAGGAAAGTTTGGGCTTTTTTTAGTAATTAACCTAAAAAATAATTATATGCTTTGGATTCAAGTTTTCATAAGGCTTTATCTGCAATAAGAGGGGAAAATTCATATTTATTATGGCATCACCTAGACATCCAAATGTAAAGATTATATCTCTGCTGAAAGGCAAGAAAGTTATTGATGTCACTAATTAGTGAACTATGCATTTTATTTGTGTTAGTTGTCAAGCTGAAAAAATACATACGCAATCCTTTAATTTGAATAACAAAATTACTAATTTTGTCATACAAAAGTTGCATTGTGATCTCTAGGGACCAACTTCTATCACTTCAAATCAAGGTTTTCAATTTTATGTTAATTATATATATAATTTTTCAAGGTTCAATTGGTTATTCCTTTTAAAGAAAAGAGTTTAAAAAAATTTCTTGCTTTCTCAATTTTCAACAACTTGTAGTAAAACAATTTGAAAATTTGATTAAAAATTTTCAATGTGATAGAGGTGAAGAATTTAAGTTTTTATTTTCTCAGACATATTGGTAACTGTGGAATTCAACTATAAATCTTATGTCGTATAATGCCAGAATAAAATAGTGTAACTAAAAAAAAGCACAGATGTATTGTTAAAACATTTATCATATTATTTCATATTAATCTACCAGCATTCTTATGTTGGTTGAACCAATTCTTCCAGCTACATATTTAATTAATAGGATATTATACTAGTTTTACATAACCAATCTCTATATTTCGAGCTATATCATAAGGAACTTGATTATAAAAGCTTGAGAGTGTTTAGATACTCGTATTTTCTATCTTTAAGGCATCAAGGAAGAAATAAATTTGTCAAGAAAACATATACATGTGTGTTTAGCAGTTATATTCTAATCCATAAAGGCTATAACTGTTATGGACCTTAAACAAAGAGAGTTTACATCTCAAGGTATGTTTTTTATTAAGACAAATTTCTCTACAATAAACTCCTTTAGAATCAAATATAATGCAATTGGAACTTAATGAATATCCATCCTTTGACGAATGGTTTAATATTGAATACCCACCCTTTGACGAATGGTTTAACATCACACATGATGTTGATCTTAATAATCAATCCAAAATTTAATCAATAATGCTTCTTCTATTTTGAATACTAATACTAGTTATAATGCAAATAATGTTGATACTCTTAATAACCATAATAGGCCAACTCTAAACCTTGAGAATGATGCACTATCTAATGTGAAAAATTTACAAAAAGGTGAATCATTGGCAATAATGGACTATTTGTCAATGCACAAGCTGCAATATTTCTAGATGATGTAGTAGAACCTGTAGATGTATATGATATTGCATTATCAGGTGACCATGTCAATAACTTAAAAGATGTCAGCATCAATAACAATATAAGTGAAGCTCGTTTTCATCCACAACAAGATAGGCATCCTCTAAATTATTTGCAGGACTATCAATGCTATTTGATCCAAGAAACATTACCTGCAAAACCATAAAATCACCACCATACACTTAAAGGCTCTTGTTGGGTGGCTGCTATGGAGGAGGAATTGAATGCTCTTCATTCAAATAAGGCTTGGTCACTAGTTCCACGTCCATCAAATGTGAATGTAATTAGGTCAAAATGGGTTTTTCAAACTAAATTTTAGCTCAAGGTTTATGTTTAAAGATTTTGATGATAACTTTATAATATTTTAAAATTCAAATTGGATTTATTTCCTTATATAGACAATGATATAATTTTTAAAAGGAAATAAAATCATAGGATAATTGTTTCCTTTCTTGCAGGAACCTTCTTTATAAACTTACCTAATTAGAAATAGTTTCATGACATCCGAAAGGATCTTACTAATTAGAATAATTTGCTCCTGAAGATAGAACATTTATTTTAACGTCTGAATATTGAAGATTTTAGCAAAAATGATATCAAAGATTAAGCAACGGCTAGTTGAAGAAAATGTCTACTTAAGGAAGAGTCGCTGCATTTGCGAAACACACAGAATTGCGAAATACTTTAGCAACATCAATATTTTTGAAAGTCATATCTATATCAAACTCCTAGTGCTTTAGAAAGAGAACCACTCTATTGAGAGAGATTATTAAACCCTTTATACATTTCTTGTTGAAAGTCTTATAGAGGTTTGTTAAACACTACGAATGTGAAAGGTTGAAAAACCTTGAAAATATGTACTTATAAGTTTGGAAAGGTTCGTGAAAATTTACTACTTGGATTTTATAGTGAAATACTCAAGTTAAATACTTGGGGACTGGACGTAGGCTTTGTTATAAGTCGAACCAGAATAAATTGACTGTGTCACTCTTCTCTCTCTTAATTTTTCAATTTCCGCATTATAGTGTTTGTGTTTTCAACTTACGAAAGACTCCTTCGATTTTACAATAGAATTCTTTCATTTTTATATTGCAATAGGCTCCCTTCATTTTGAGCGTTAACAGGCTCCTATTGATTAACAAGCTCCTTTTGTTTTGAGCATTAACAGACTCCTGTCGATTAATAAGTTCCTTTTTTTAGCGCTAGCAGGCTTCTATCAATTAACATGCTCTTTTCCTTTTTAAGCGCTAGCAGGTTCCTTTCAATTAACAGGATCCTTTTGTTTTCAACGTTAACATTATTTTTTTTAAAGTTGATAGGACCCTTCTATTTATAAACTTATTTTGTTTAGGAGGAAATTATCAATTTGAAAGTACCTTGCATTTTTTTACACACAATTTACCTTCCCCTCCTGCGTGTGTTTGCTTTATCAATTGGTATTAGAGCGAGGTTTCACATTTATTTTGTTTTACAGTACGTGATAGATCATGACAAATAATTTGAGAAGCTTTGAAGGACAATCTGTCTCAAAGCCATCTTATTTCAATGAAAACAACTACTCTTACTGAAAAGAGAGAATGATTATTTATCTTCAATTTGTAGATATCAAAGTTTGGCAAGCTATTAAAGTTGGAGCCACACCTCCTGCCATTGACGATGTAGAAGTGTGGACTGATGCTGATAGAAGAACCGCAAAGATAAATGCCAAAAGAAGACATTATCTGATCTCTACACTATCTCCGAAAGAGTACAAAAAGAGATCTTACTATTCTACAGTAAAGAAAAAGTGGGACAAACTACAAGTCACCTTTGAAGGAACAAACGAGGTTAAGAAACATAGAATAAGTCTTTTAGTACATCAATACGATACTATTTGCATGAAAGAGGGAGAAACAATAGACGAATTCTTTGGACGTTTCAACATCATCTCATTGCCTTGAAGAACGTGGGTAAGATATATCACAATGATGAGCTTGTGACAAAGATTCTAAGATCACTACCAAAGGAATGGAGACCTAAGTTGACAACTCTAAAGACTGCAAAGGATCTCGACACTATCTCATTCGACTGGTTAAGAGGAAACTTAATGATCCATGAAGCCGAACTTAGGTGGGATGAAGGATCCTCATACAAAAGAGGAATGACACTAAAAGAAACTGATGAATCAAATAGAGATGAAAGGGACACTAAATTGTAAATAGATGGAGATGACAAATTCAATTTCATGGTCAAAAATATGTCTGCTTCTACAAAAAGAAGATCGTAAAGAAAAGATAAGGAAACAAGAAAATTATAAACAACAAGTTCCTATAAAAAAGGAGAAATAGTAATAGTAATACACAAAACAATCAAATCATATGTTATCACTGCAAGAAACCTAGACACATAAGACAAGAATTCCCTCTTCTTCAAAGGACAAATCAAAAAATAGAAAACAATGAATGTAGCTTGGTCAGATGAGGACTTTGAAAACTTTGAAGAAGAGCCTGAAAAGGTCAACAATGTTTGCTTTATGGTTGAATCAGGAGACGATGAGGAATATTATTCTGACTCTGATATTGAAATTGATGAATTAGGACATGCATATCATAAACTGTAGGATCAGTATAAAAAATTAACAGTGAAATATTTCAAAAAGGTTGAGAAGTCCAAAAATAATAATGCATCCTTAACGAATAATATTGAATCACTACAATATGAGAATAAGAATTGTCTAGAATTATGTCTCTTGAAAATGACAACAAGCAAAAAGTCTCTGAAAAGGAATTCTTGGAGCAAAAGGTAAGTCAGTAGAGAATGCATTGCTTGAAAATGATTCTGTTAAGGTAAAACAGTTAGAAGAAAAAATTGCTTCTCTAGAAAAAGATCTTGCCAATTTTATTGATGGAAGGAACAATCTTAATGCGTTACTTGGGAATGGTAAAGGCGTTTTTGATAAGGCTGGAATAGGATATAATGAAAACAAAAATATTAGGTCATATAAGAATTTCTTTGTTAAATCCAACAGTAGTCACAGTCAAAACAACAAGAACCTGATAAATAGTAAAAATTACAGTAATTCTCATTCATCTATTTTGTTCAATTATTGTGGTAGATATGGTCATATTATGCATTACTGTAACTGTTGAAAATGAAGAAATTATCTCAGATATATGTTTGGAGATCAAAAAGTCAAACTACTAATCTGAAAGGACCTAGAAAAATTTGGGTACCTAAAATGAGATAATATATTATGCAGATATGCTTCAGAATAGAGACAAAAGTAAATCAATGGATAGTTAATAGCGATTATTTGAGACACATGATAGTTGAAATATCACATTTCAATTATATTGAAAGGAAAGATACAGGTAATGTTATCTTTGCCGATAAAAATAAGGGAAAAGTCACTAGAATTGGTAAAATTCGTGACTTTAACTCTGCTTCTATCGATAAATTTCTTTATGTTGATGGATTGAAACATAACTTATTGAGTGTAAGTAAATTATGTGATAAGGGTTATATAGTTACTTTCTATGCATCACATTGTGAAATTGTTGATAATCTTAATGAAAATATTGTATTTATTGGTTCTAGAAATCAGAACATATATTGTGCTCAACTAGAAGATATGTCTTCATAAAATGTCAGATGTTTTGTTTCTATAAAAAATGATTCATTTATTTGTCATAGAAGATTTGGACATGCTAGCATGAGCATCTTATCAAAATTGTCCAAAACGAGTTAGTGGCAAGACTTCCTAACCTAAAGTTTGAGAATAATCAGGTTTGCAAAGCTTGTTTAAAAGGAAAACAAATTAGAAGTAGCTTCCCTCCTAAAAACATTGTGTCTACAAACCAACCTCTTGAACTTGTACACATGGACTTATTTAGTCCTACTAGGACTCAAAGCTTTAGTGGTAAACATTATGACTTTGTCATAGTAGATGATTATTCTAGATTTATATGGGCTTATTTTCTATCAAATAAGGATGATACTTTTGAAGTCTTTGAGAAGTTTTGTAGAAAAAATAATATTGAAAAAGGATATTGCATAAACATCTATTCAGAGCGATCATGAAGAGAATTCGATAACAAAAAATTCGAAGATTTCTGCAATGAAAATGGGATATATCATAATTTTTCATGCCCAAGGACTCCTCAGCAAAATGGAGTTGTTGAGAGAAAGAGCATGACTCTCATTGATATGGCTAGAACAATGTTTTGCAAAAGTGGTCTACCTCGTGGTTACTGGGTAGAAGTCGTGTCAACTGCTCGTTACATACTTAATAGGTGCCTTATAAGACCTATTCTGAAAAAGACCCCTTATGAGTTGTGGAAAGGAAGAAAATCGAATGTTGCTTACTTTCGAGCATTTAATTGCAAGTGCTTCATTCTAAATAATGGAAAAGAAAACATTGGAATGTTTGATGTGAGATAAGATGAAGCTATCTTTTTAGGCTACAGTACCGCTAGTAAAAGATTTAACATTTACAACAAAATAACAAAGAAGATTGAAGAATCAATACACGTAGTATTTGATTAAGCACTACCCTCGACAACAATAGCTGATTTAGATGATGAAGAACATCCCTTGGCTCCTAAAATACATTGCAGACTCAAGCTACACCCATAGTGCCTTCAAAATTACAAGATTAAGAAGGTCCTTCTGAAGCTAGGACAAAGCTGACTCCTTCCTCTCAGCAGGAGCCTATACAATGAAGAACACCAAGAGAATGGAGAAGAGGTCTTGATACACATCAGTACATTCTAGGATACCCCTTTGAAAGTCTAAAAACCAGATCATCCTTCAAGAATAATGTTATTGCCTTCATCTCACAATTAGAACCAAAAATCGTTGAAGAGGCTCTTACTGAAAAAAATTGAGTTTCTGTTATAAAAGATGAACTGAATCAATTTGATAAAAACAAAGTTTGGAATCTGGTACCTCGTCCGCAAAACAAGTCAGTCATTGGAACTCATTGGGTATTTCAAAACAAACTTGATGAAAATGGTAAGGTGGTAAGAAACAAAGCTAGACTTATAACTTAAGGTTATAATCAATAGGAAGGTATTGATTTTGATGATATTTATGCACGTGTTGCTAGACTGGAATCGATTAGAATTTTACTTTCCTTTGAATGTTATAGAAACTTCAAATTATTCCAAGTGGATGTCAAAAGTGCCTTCTTAAATGGATATATTAATGAAGAAGTGTTTGTTAAGCAACCTTCGGGTTCTGAAGATGAAAACCATCCTGATTATGTGATGAAGTTAACTAAAGCTTTGTATGGTCTACAGCAGGCTCCTCGAGCATGGTACGAGAGGTTAAGTAATTTTCTGCTTGACAATAACTTTGAAAGAGGAAAGGTAGGTAAAACCTTATTTATTAAGAAAAAGGAGAATGATTTACTCATAGTGCAAATATATGTTGTTGACATAATATTTGGTGCTACTAATTAATCTTTCTATGAAGAATTTTTAGCATTAATGTAGGGGGAGTGCGAAATGAGCCTGATGGGAGAACTATCTTTCTTTCTCGGATTACAAATCAGACAAATAGAAAAAAAATATCTTTATTAGCCAAAACAAATACACAAAGGAACTTATGAAGAGATATTATTTTGAGAATGCCAAACCTATAGGTACTCTAATGTATACTGGAACTAAACTTGATAAGGTATGAAGAAGGAAAGACTACGTATGAGACAAAGTGCAGAGGAATGATTGGGTCACTACTATATCTTACAAGCTCAAGACCAGATATTATGTTTAATGTGTGCCTTTGTGTACGCTTTCAATCAGATCCAAAAGAAATCCACCTTCAATTAGTCAAGAGGATCTTTCGATATCTTCACAGAACTATAGATTTTTGGATTATGATATCTAAAAATTAACTCATTTAACATAGTTGGCTATTGTGATGCAGATTATGCAGGTGATAAAGTCGATCGGAAAAGCACAAGTAGTTAATGCCAATTTCTTGGAGAATGTCTAGTTTATTGATCTTGTAAGAAACAAAATTGCACAACGCTTTCAACAATTGAAGCGGAATATATAGCAGCTTCCAACTGTTGTGCTCAAACATTATGAACGAAGCATCAACTCCAGGATTTCTCTCTAAACTTTAATCATATTCCTATATTATATTATAATACTAATGCAATAAATCTTTCAAAAAATCTTTTGCATCATTTTAGGAATAAGCATATAGAAATCAAATATCATTTTCTTAGAGATCGTGTTTTAGAAGGAACCATTGATCTTTTGCATGTTAATACTAAAAATCAAGTAGCTGATATCATTACTAAGTCACTCTTTAAAGATAGATTTTGCTTGTTAAGAAAAGGGCTTAGTATGTGTAGACTATCTAATATTATTTCTATATGAATTTTCTATGCTACTTCTCTTTGCAGACATTAATAGGCTCCTTCTAATATGATTCTTTAGAAGCCTCCTCTTATTTTAGTAGGCACCTTCTAATTTAGAAGGCTCCTTTCAGTTTCAAGACCTCCTCTTAGTTTTGTAGGATCCTTCTAGTTTAGAAGACTCTTCTCAGTTTCAAGACTTCCTCTTAGTTCAATAGGATCCTTATAGCTTAAAAGGCCCCTCTTATTTTAGAAGGATCCTTTTAGTTTGACAAAGTAGGATACATGTGTCCTAAAAAGGAAGTTACTTTATGGTGTAGTCTCAGCTTTTAAAAACATGCGCATGCTGCTCTGACAACTTTCTGTATGTGACTAACATAAGATACGCAGACGACCACACTTCCTTTATTAGCGTGTACGACTACTAATCCTCAGTTGAAATCAATGTCCTAGAATTATTAAGCAAACTTCTTTCTTCTACACATCTTTGTCTTTCTCAGAAGTGCCACTCTTTGCTCTCTACACCCTAACTCTCTGCTTACTCTCAAATCTCCTAAACCTCACAAAGCTTACTCACAATGGCACGAACAAAATCAAAGGGACAGACGAAAACCTTGACTTCCTCTAGCCATGGCGAAACTCCTCATCATGAACAAACTCTGGTTTCTAAGTCCTCGCCTCTGTCTCTAATAGTAGGATCATTAAACACTTCTACTAAACCTATTTCTATCTCTTCTAAGTCACAAGTTTCAGAAATACTAGAGGAGAGAGAAAGGTAGATTTTGGCTATACTATCTCTAGATACAGACACTGATTCATCCTCCGAGCACAAATAGCAATATGTCTCTATATCTAGTGAAGAAGAAGAGGAAGGAAAGAAGAAGAGAAAGAAGAAGGAGAAAAAGAAGAGGAAGAAGAAGAAGAGGAAAAAAGCTAAAGAAAAAGAAGAAGAAGAAGAATCTTTTAGTGAGGGGGAGCCAGAGAGAAAAGTATGGTTCCACTCTCCTTCATTCTCACTACCCATTCTTACTTCACCTATCCTTTCCTCCAAAACTTCTGCACCACCTTCCATTACTCCTCAACCTGGCTCTAAGGATAAGAAAGTGCCTAAAGTGCACTGGATTGTAAATGATGATGGTTCAGATGCAAAACCAACTCCATTAATGAGAAGATCACGGACTAGAGCAAGTATCGCAAAAAAAGCTAAAAGAATTGATGAACAAAAAGAAACCCCTGACATTGAAAAGAAAGAAGAAGAAGAAACTCGAAAAAGAAAAAGAGAAAAGATAAGAAAAGGCAAAGCACCTATGGTTGGAGAAAAGGTTGAGGACCCAATTATTAGGGATGGGCCAGTTTTTGAAGAAGGCCTGTTTGAAGAAATATCAGAGGAAAAATGATCAAAATCCAAGAAACAAAAGAAAGAAGAATCTTCAGCATCTGTTAAGTTGTTTCAATCAATGTAAGCTGAAGCAAGATACAAAATGTGGTACAAGAAGCACAAGGTAGTTGCAGGACGCATTTTGCCTCCTTTCCTGTTTGATGAAATTGGTGTTGCCATCTTCTCTCATTTACTCGTCGTCGGTTGGGAAAATTATGTGAACTTGAATGAGACAGTGTGTGATGACTTAGTTAAATGTTTTTACATACAAATGAGAAAAGAAGAAATTGATGGAAAGTTGGCAATAATCTCTTGGGTCCGTGAGTGTGAGATCTTGATTACAGAAGAAATGTTGACAAACATTCTAAATGTAATTTCGGTAGGTAAGACTGACCTTCCTTGTCATAAGTGGGACATTGCTGACCTTGATTTGGGAGAGGATGTGGACTTTATATGTCTACACACTGAGAACGCCCATGAAGTGAGACCCTGGTGTAGACACTTGGACCTACTGCTAAGAAGCCTTGCATCCATTTCGGTTACTTCAATTTTTCCAAGGAGAAGCTCAATAGAAAGATGTAATCTCTTTGATACATATATGGTCTACAATCTTTTAAAGGGTAATAAGATAAACCTCCCAATGACGATTCTGAAGTTTATGGTGGACAAGGGAAGTGACAAGAAGACAACCAGTGGTTTGCCATATAGGATGTTTTTAACCAAGATTTTTGCCTACTATGGAGTGTCTTTTAACAATCTGGATTGGTATGCACCTGTTAAGTTCCATTCTTCCATTCCCTACTAATTTGGGTACAAGTTGAAAGACAATGTGTGGGTTGAGAAGAAAACTGAAAGAGCAACAAACCTCTTAGGTCCCGCCCTACAAAAATCAACCTCTATCGCACTCCAGAGCACCAATAATCTAATCCTTCAACAACTAAAGGAAATTCTTTCCAATCAAGATCAAATGGGTAGCTATATAGATAGCATGCAAAATTAAATTCTTGACATGCAGATTTTGCTTCGAAAAGTTTCTGAATCTTCTTAATACCTTTGTCACTCTTTTTGCTTGGTCTGTCCTTACATACTTATGATATTTTTTGACGCCTTAGTTACTCTTTCCCTCTATTTGTTTTATAATGGCAAAAGGGGAGAATAGTTAATGATATACTTTGTATCTGTGATATATTTTCAATATTGACTTGTTGATATATTTATTTTGATGATATATATCTGTCATATATTCTCCTAACTGCTGCTGAAATGTTGTTGAACTTGTGAAGTTTAAATCTGTGATATACAAATGATAGGCTCCTTCCTTTAAAAGTCAGGTTCCTTTTAATTATAACTGTGAGTAAGAACATATAAAGTTTACAGGTATCTTTCGAACTCCTTAATTTGAATTTTGAAAATATATCTATTATTATTTGTCATTATCAAAAAGGGAGAAAATGTTAGCTCAAGGTTTATGTTTAACGATTTTGATGATAACTTTATAATATTTCAAAATTCAAATTGCATTTATTTTCTTATATAGGAAACAATGTAATTCTTAAAAGGAAATAAAATCATAGATAACTGTTTCCTTTCTTACAGGAACCTTGTTTATGAACTTACCTAATTAGAAATGGTTTCATGACATCCGGAAGGATCTTACTAATTCGAATAATTAGCTTTGGAAGCTTTGACAGAATGTTTATCTTAACGTCTGAATATCGAAGATTTTAGCAGAGATGATATCGAAGATTAAGCATCAATATTCTTGAAAGTCATATCTATATCAAACTCCTAGTGCTTTAGAAAGTGAAATCACTCTATTTAGAAAGATTGTTTAACCCTTTATACATTTCATGTTGAGAGCTTGTAGAGGTTTGTTAAACACTACAAGTGTGGAAGGTTAAAGAACCTTTAAATGTATGTACTTATGAGCTTGGAGAGGCTCGTGAAAATTTACTACTTGGATTTTATCGTGAAATACTCAAGTTGAATACTTGGGGACTGGACGTAGGCTTCGTTATAAGCCAAACCAGTATAAATTGACTGTGTCACTCTCTCTCTCTCTTAACTTTTAAATTTCTGCATTATAGTGTTTGTGTTTTCAACTTGAGAGAGGCTCCTTTTGTTTTACATTAGGCTTTTTCTATTTTTATCTCGCAAGAGGCTTCTTTCGTTTTGAGCATTAACAGGCTCCTATCGATTAACAAGCTCCTTTCGTTTTAAGCGTTAACAACCTTCTATTGATTAATATGTTCCTTTCTTTTTTAGGGCTAGCAGGCTCCTTTCCTTTTTTAGGGCTAACAGGCTCCTTTCAATTAACATGATCTTTTTGTTTTCAACATTAACAGGATTCTTTTAATGTTGATAAGACCCTTCTATTTATAGACTTATTTTATTTAGAAGGATATTATCAATTTGAAAGTACCTTGTAATTTTTTTAACAAACAATTCACCCCCCTCTTGATTGTATTCGCTTTATCACAAAACACGATTAAGATGACTATATAGATAGACTAAAGGCTCGTCTTGTTGCCTGAGATTTTATCAAAACTTCTGGCATTAACTTTGATGAGACCTACAACCCTATTATTATTTATACTACTATTTGAATGTCGTTGCTATTTCTACTTCACTAAATTGGTGCATGAAACAACTTGATGTCAAGAATGCCTTTTTGTATAAAAGATTTAAAGAAATTGTGCACGTAAAGCAGCCTTCTGGTTTTGTAGATGCTCACAAACCTAATCATGTTTGTCTCCTTCATAAGTCCCTTTATGGGTTAAAGTAAGCTCCTCGAGCTTGTTTGATCATTTTCTCAGCTCCTTTTACATTTTGGTTTCTATTGTAGTAAAGCACATTCCTCTTTATTTGTTAATCATTAAGTTATATTACAATGTTATTTTTTATCTACGTAAATAACATTTTGGTGACTAGAAACAGTAACTCACTCATCTATCAATTAATTAATCAACTGAGTTCAAAGTTTGCTATGAAGTATCCCGAGCTGCTACATTTCTACATGGGTGTTGAAGTTAAACACTTTACTGAAGGAGTTATCTTTCACAAAGCAAGTACATTAAAGATCTTCTTGCTTGCATTGGCATGACTGATTGTACCCCTACTATTATTCTCATGGCTCTCAAGGATAATTCTTATGTTTTAGATGATAGACCTATAGATGCCACATATTAAATGAATATTGTTGGAGCCGTTTAATATTTCACATTCACTTTACTAGATATCCAACATGTAGTGAATAAAGTTTGTTAATTTATGAATAAACCCTTTGAATTACATCTCAAGGTAGTCAAGTGAATATTTCACTATCTTAAGGGTAGATAAGACTATGGATTATGCTTTATCATCTCGTAGTTCACTTTTTTTATATGCGTTTTCTTACGCTGATTGAGCAGGATGTCCTTTGACTAGACATGGTAGTTTAACCTGAACCCAATCAGAAGTCAACATGTTTCGAGTCCCATCAAACTTCAAGTCGAGTTAGGGCCTAAATAGACATTTTCGGGTCGGGTTATTTTTGACATGACAAAGCATAATCATTTTTTGTGTTTTCGTAGGAGCCAATTGCATCTCATGGTGTTCTAAAATGCAATCTATAGTTGCTAGATCAAGGTTAGAAGCAGAAGATTGGTCTATGGCCTCCATTATAGTTGAGTTAACATGACTCACATTCTTGTTGTGTGACATTGGCATTCCCTTGTTTTAGCCTCCTCAATTGTCTTTTTTTAATAATATTGATGCTCTTTATATGTATGTCAATCCTTATTTCACACAAAGACAAATCATATTAAGATAGTTTATCATTTTGTCAAAGAAAATGTAATCATGGACATCCTTGTCAAATGATTTGTGTCATCTTTACATTAAATTGCAAATATCTTCACAAAACTTTTGCTGAAAATATTATTTTTATTTATTCACAACAAGATGAGACTTCATTTACACTCCACCTTCATCTTGAGGGGAGTTGATAAGGAAACAAAACATTGGCATCGTGACAACCAAATGAAGCCAATTAATAAAATTATTGCTAATCAATAATGATAAAGTTGATGCATAAAATTAAAGTGTTAATGTAGTGTACTATTATTTTTGTCCTTTTATTATCTATATTTATTTTTTGCTTGATTTAATTTTGAATATAAGATAGGTTGATAAACATATGCAGATCATGTCAATTCTCATGCAATCCCAACAACAATTATCTGATCTCATTTCAAATGTATTTGATTTTATTGTATTTGATTTTATTTGATT
>JAOQMQ010087539.1:0-18376 GCA_027563845.1 Erythroxylum subrotundum | reverse complement strand
TAGTTATGAAGTGAATTTGCACTAGAATAAGTGATTTTGGGAAGATCATAAGTGTTTGTGATGATATGAAGGTGTTATGAAGCATGAAAAAAGGTTTGGAGGGCTTTGGGGAAGCCTATGTCCGTTAAACGGACATGGGACCTTCTCGGGTGAAAAATGCAGTTTTGTCAATTCATGTCCGTTTAACAGACATTCACGAGAAATAGGATGCATTTTGACATTGTTAGTGGCCGGATCTCGCTTTGATGCTCTAATACAAGTTGTAGCCCTTGAAGTCTTCTTTCCAATTCAGTAAAAACGAAAGCAATCCCAGTTGTGTAGATAAAGTTATGGCATTCGCGCCAAAGTATGTTAAAATTGATTCAGGATGTAAACATGGTGCATTGTTTAGGGCATAACTCTCTCATCCGACCTCCAATTGAGGTAATTCGTGGACCAATGGATTCATAAGACATGTAGGTATCTGGCTATGAAAATTTGTACCATTTGGAGTTGAATTGAGAGAGTTTGCATTAGAACAAGTGAGTGGTCGGTTTGAAGAACAGTTTTAGGGTTTGCGCACGTGTTGGTATTTTGATGATATCTCAAGCTGTAGAGCTTCGATTGAGGTGATTCTTGTTTCAAATTAAACAAGAGACATAGAGCTATGTTTTATAAGAATAAATAAAATTGAAATATCGATTGGAAGATTTCCAAATTCTGTATGCAAACAGGAGCGATGAGTTCAAGCTTAGTAACTGTTTCGTATGGGCACGCTATTGAACAATTGTAAGTGAATTTTGAGACGTTATAAGTTTGAAGGTATATGATTAATGTCTAATTAGGGTCCAATGAAAAAAAAATTTACAGCTAATTAGGGTTTAATGGAATAACCCTTCAAGGTAATATGATCATGATTCACGTTTATGGTTCAAGAGTTGGGTTCCGGAAACGGGATCCAACAGTCAAATGCCAAAAGATGCCCTAAATCCACCAACAACTGATTCTCTGTACCCATTGCAATTCGATTTACCCTCTTCCTGTTGAGTGAATAAAACCCTAGTAGAAGAAAGTGTATAAGTTTAAACGGGGGTGTTGTTTCTTGCTATAGTTGGATCCAAATCGACGGACTAGGACTATCATTTCATCGACTTATAATATGCTAGAGATCACTCCAACGCCAACACTTGGGAACGTTGTTGATCCTATGACTGAAATGTAAAAGCAAACAAAGGGATTTTTAAATCTTTTCTTTAACGTTCTGCATGTGGGTCTCAGTGTTTGGTGAATCATCCTCAATTTCTATAGATGATGAGGAAGCCAGGGCAAATTGGCCAACATAGTCCTCAAAATACTCGCTCCGAGTCCAAAAATTTCTAGATCTAAGATCTGCAAGGACCTCAATGAAACCTAATTCTAGAACAAAATTGAAAAAGTGCCAAAAAAAACGAAACTCACTTAGCGTTCTTGGTATCGGACTTTGATTTACCTTCTTTCATCGTGAATCCTGCAAGTCAAATCGTAGATCAATTACAAAAACTTCGAAAACAAAGCAGAAATCGATGAAAACCTATACAAAATCGAAAAGGAACTTACCGATGCGATCAGGCAGAGCTGTGCTTCGGGTTTCAAAGAGAGAGATAGAGAGAGATAGAGAGGAATGGAAAAGAGTGAAGGGGGTTATTTGTTAGGGACCGAATAATGGGGAAGAAGAAGAAACGTCATAGAACAAACTGGCAAAATGGTGGGAAATGAATACTTTTAAATATTAATTGAACCCTTCCGCGACGTTTTCTTCAACAAAACATCGTGATTTCTATTTTACGACATTTTATTGATAAAACGTCACAAAAAGTTTGACAAATTCGTGACATTTTTAAAACTTCACGAAAAGTCTAAACAATTCGCGAAGTTTTATCAAAAAACGTCGCGAATTATATGTATTTGTGTCTATAGGTATGGGTTCGTGTTCCTATACAGGCACGGTACAAAGACCTAGATCCACGAATCTAATTGTATGAGTGACGGGTACATAATAACTATAATATCTGCCCTGTTATCATCTGAAGGGTCCATGGGCCTGCCATCATCGTAGACATTATATTCTAAAAACTCAGCTGTTTGTGATTCCACTATTCTAGTCCCTCCTTCTCTACAGTAAAAGTCGTAGTCTTAAAGTGGTCAAGATATCTTTCTAAATAACAATGAGCGATACAAGTATGCAATCTTTCTTTATAAGGATTATACTACCTTAATAAGGTAGCCCCATACACGAATGTGTGCAAAGCTGGGTTTTTAAATTTTTAGATAATCAGGTAGATTAGTCTTGTTCTGCATTGACTTCTTCAAGTCCTTTAAGATGCAGTTATGCTTTTCGGCAACACACCATTTTGCTTAGAGCTATTCAGCATATTGAATTAAGTCACTAGTCCAATTAATTCCATCTATTTGGCAAATAGACCTTTTAAAGTCCTGAAACACCATGTTTGTCATGATATTCTCCTCCATGGTTAAATCTGATTATCTTGATGAATTTTCCCAATTGGTTCTCAACCTTCAGTCTTTAAGCCAGAACACATAACTGTAATGGGAATAATCATCAACAAATATCAGAATACATTTAGAATTGCACAATGAAACTATATAAGGTCTATCGATACCTTTATTATTAGACTCAACAAGTCAAAAGCATGAGTTGACATCTATGTCCTTCTTACTCAACTTACCCTTGCAACAGTCAGCACATGTTCCCAGATCATCATAATCAATCTCTCTACCCTAGCTCTAGAAATGTGGCTTAAACTTATATGCCACACCATGTATGACTTTCCATTCATCAAGGTCCTTCATTTCATAACTTGTTTAGCAAGATACGAAGAAGCTTTATCTAATTTGGGGTCAGACACATTCTATATAAACCATGTGACAAGAAAGTTGTACCATTATGTTTTGCATTAAACAACAATTGTACAATAGAAGCATTAAATACAAAACATTAACCCTCTTTATCCAAAATTGATCAAAAGATCACATATAAAATGTGTCGTGTAAAAAACCAAAATGAACCTTACAACAAAGTTCAGTACATACATCCCCTATAGATATTACTTCCACTTCTTTCTTGCTGTAAACCATCAGTTTTTCCTTCCCTTTATTTGGCTATATCCTGGATATGAATCTTGGCATTGTGAAAGTACCTTGATTAGATTCTCCACTAAATAGCCACCATGTACTTAATGCGACTATCACAAATTAGATTCATAATTGACAAGCTAAAGAGTAACCTGATGGTCTCATTCTTTCCTTTTAAACCTCATACTATTGGTTTCTTTATGTCCCTAGGACCTTTACCAGCACTGGTTTAACCAACATCAACATATGGAGAAGATTTGGACTTTCTACCTTTAAACTTAGCAAGTTTCATCTTCATCTTCCCTTAGGATGCTTCAAGGGCTGCAAGCGTAGCAAACTTGAGTTTCTCCTCGTCAACAACGCAATAGGCTATCAAAGCATTGAATTCCCAACATCTTCAATCTACTGTGAAGATGAATTATTCTTGACATGTACTTCATTACTCCCCTTTCTCTCATATATACCTCATGGAGAATAATTCTTTCATCAAGGCACTTGTCTCAACATTAGGTGAGACTATGTACCTCTGACAGACATTATCAAGAAACTTCTTCGCTATGTATGTGTCCAGAAGTCCACTTAGCAGATAGTTAGGAATGAATCTCTTAATAGTCATCAAATATAATCTGTTAGACTGATCTCAGGCTTTATAGGCTGCTTTATCAACTCTCGAGCTTATGGATGTAGGTGGAGATGGCCTATCTGTTTGTATGGTCATATTAACCATGGCTATCTCCATAGCATTCAATACATCCTCTGTCTACTTCTTTGTATTGAAACCAGTCAAGGTTTTAATGGTGACACTGATTTTGTTGACAAAAAAGGTGACTTCAAGATGATAATCTTTTGAATCAACACAAATGTAGGATAACAGCGATACTCAAAGCCATTGAATAATATCTTTACTGAAAATCCGGTCACACATACTATGAAACACTTGTGGGCTAAATACATGATATAAGCAACTAGACCTCCACATAAAAGCGATTAGAGTACAAATCATCAACTCTCATGATACTACCACTTGTGGGCGAATAGATCATTCAAGCAACTACTTTCCTCTATCCAATGCCTTTATGCATATCTCAAAATCTCATGTAAAGCCAACAATTGTGGGCAGAATAACCAAATATGAGACAAGAGACATTCCCTATCGTGTAAGTAGAACAATTCAAACTATTGAGTCGAAAGGCCACTGTGGTGATTACATTCTCATCAATACTCAAAAAGTCCACAAACACAAGGGATACATCTTTATATTATCCTCACATTCTTTATAGGCATATAGTATGTGACAATGTAACATTAATAAATGCAAAAATCCGAATGCATAGTCCCATTGTCACATACTCGTGTTGAAGAGATTCTCAGAAAACTTCATTTGAGACTTTTGTAAAAGAAAAATCTCGATAAAGTGACTATCGTGCGTCACTGGATACTGAACTGACCTCCCAAGCCATAAGAACCTCACGTATCTCCCTTATGGCAAATTCGTTGCACAAAAAAATCACTAAAAAATGGCTTCAGAATGTCTTAATTCCTTTTCCAATCGACTATCATGCAATCCCAAACACTAAACATGAGACCTGACACATAAAAACTTGAAGTATCTCCCTTATGTGATGTCCGAAGCATGAAAATTCACTCGAAATCGGATTAAGAATACCTTAATTCCTTTTTCTGGAGTAAAACTTTAATTTATTACTAGTGTAATAAATCTAGAAAATTGGAAAAACTTACTTTATGAATTTCCCAGACATGAAAATTGACTTAAAACACCACGGGATACCCTTACGGGAAATCTGAAATTTTTTGTGCTTTTTTTGAAAAATATTGTAGCTGAATTCGTACGGCTGACGTTAGCATGAGTCAACCGATGCGTCAGCGCTGACATTAGTCGCGGGGGGCGAGTACAAAGCACGCGCCAGACGTACCTCCCATCAGAACAGTATTGTGCGTCATCAGGCTATCAGAAATCTGCGATTTTCAACGAGTTCCAGGATGATTTTTCGAGCTTCCGGGCTCGTTTTCACGTTGTTTCTTAAGGCTATACACATGTATACTACTTTCATACAATAAAAGGCAAGAAAAAATCGAGAAACAAAAGTTAAATCTCCGAAAACATTATGGAGAGAAAATTGAAAAATCTTTGTTTTTAACCACCCGATCACGTCACCGCTCTAATACCACGTAATGCGTAACGATACCTTAGTTACGTATCCCAGATTGAACGTGAAAGGGCAAAAAATTAAGAAATGCGGAAATACCTAATTTTGGTCTTCGTAACTTTAAACGAGCTTTCCGAAGTCAAAACAAGCGTGAATCCACTACCATCTTTTCGGGAACTCCTCTTCGGGACACGGGCAAAGTCTTTCTACAATTTTCTCAAAATGTAAGCTCTCTTAACTGGTCAGAGAATCCTTATGCTTACAATTGATATATGAGCAACTATATGAGATCTTAACCTTTATATATAGCTTCCATATAGGGCTTCCCCATCACAAGGTCGATATAGGTCCGGTCCATACCAATTAGGATCCATTTTCCACCCGGACTTCGACACATTGATTTAGATCATTTATCGGGCTACTTTATTATTTTTATCTAGATTAAATTACGTAACTTAATTGATAATTTATTGAAAAATCAAAAAATACAATTAATAGTTGTCCAACTTTATGGGAAGGACAAAATTGTCCAATAAGAAGATGATTATGACCACGATACTGATGATGGGTACGACCAACAACCTCATACACACAACCTCTCCAGGCTGTCTGTGTGCACCAGCTCCCTGTACATGAACGACGATGACTTCGATGTCAAGGATTGCAATGTTACAAGGATGTCACTGTCCAGATTGTCCATTTGAAAGCTTCGACGACAACGAGGAACTTTCTAACAATGAAAAAGTTGGCAAAATCAGCATGCTTGACCTCATTGGACTCCGACGAAGAACCCGAGCGGTTGATGGTTGGTTTAAAGGAGTACACTAGTGAAAATGAAGCGTAGAAGGGTATTGGCACGAAACAGAAGATGAGAAAGAACTCAAGAAGAGTGTTGTGAGAGAGAGGTGGGTAGATGATAAAGCGAGGAGAAAAGACGAAGGCCTCGTTTGGTTGGCACGGAT
Organism: Erythroxylum subrotundum; assembly: GCA_027563845.1. Taxonomy (NCBI): domain Eukaryota; kingdom Viridiplantae; phylum Streptophyta; class Magnoliopsida; order Malpighiales; family Erythroxylaceae; genus Erythroxylum; species Erythroxylum subrotundum. The sequence continues at coordinate 12,135 of JAOQMQ010087539.1, read as the reverse complement.
TGTTGACTGGGAAAGTAATCTTTTTCCTAAAATTTAAATTATTACATTTGGTTCATTTTTTTGAGTAGTTAGGAAAGTAAAAACTTTCCTAATTTAAGAAAAGTAGTAGCACTTTCCTTGGATTTTAAATCCCAACACCCCCTTGATATTTAGATTACTTTCCTCATGAATTTAATCTAAAAATTATACTGGTCAATTTAACCCTTCCTTCTCTCTCTACTCCACGACTTTAAAATATATAAATTTCAAATAATTTTTGATTTAAAAATTAAAAATATATAAAAATAAATTTTAGTTTATAAATAATAATTTTTAAAATAAAATATTTTATTAATAAATATTATATAAAATATTGAAATAAATTTAAATAAAAATAATTTTGTCAGTTTTATTTAATTTATAATTATTAGAAACAAAAATATTTATTATTATTTTAAAAACAAAAATTAAAAATTCACAATAATTATAAAAGTTAAAATAAATAAAATAACTAATTAAAAAAACTTTGAAAAAAGGAGGGAGGGAGAGATAATAAGGAGGGAGGGAAATTTCACAATTTTTTGAAAATTTCCCCTATTTTTAAAAATTTTCAATATCAGTCGGTATTTGGATTTTGAATATTTTTGCTCTTCAGGTTCATATTTTTCCTTATTTAATGATTTCAATTTTTATTCGATTTGTAGGGATATAATTGAAAACACAAGTCAAAATTAAGTTACATCCAATAAAATATTATTGCATACCAAACACTATAATAAGAATCCACCCAACTTTCCTATTAGAATTCTTTTAAGTATTCAAACATATGAATATCTTTACTTTCCATAGATTTATTTTCCGATTTACTTTCCTATTAACCAAACGGAGCCGAAGGGTATTGTTACGTGGGAATGAGCAATTATGGGCACTGTAATAGTTTTAGTAGGAAGAGTGAAGTTAGTGGACCAGTGGTGATAACGAGGCCAAAAGGAGGAAGAAGGTCACTATGCATGGACTTGGAGGAAGTAAAGAAAGGTAAAATAAAATTCACGAAGTTAGTAGAAAAAAATCAAGAGAATATTAATTCTGGTAATAATGGTGGTCTAGTGGGGTAGTGTAATGGAAACAGCTACATATAAACATGCAAATTTGTACTAGAGTATGAAGGTTCCTTAGTCTATCTGCTACTCTTAAACCAAGACATGCATCAGACTTCAAATAACATCACAAAATTACCATCAAAGAATGCCAGTGGAAACCATTTCATAATATAAATATACAAAGTAGTAGGTTATTATATTTTAATTATTCATTTAATGTTGAAAATGCAAATTTATAAATCCTATTCTGCAACAACAATGTATTGGCTATAAATATATTAATACGTCACCCTATAAACTGTGATGGAACACCCCATAAATTTCGATGTGGTCATACTCATTTTTTCCCATGATACCGACTTTCGATTGTTCAATTTCAAATTTTAAATTTTGATCGAGCTTTCATGGCTTTTCGCAGTTGTGTCCACAATATTAAAGGTTCATTATGGTTGGATTGTTCAGGAACTTTCCTTCAAGATTCTATGAATCACATTTTTAATATATATTTAATTTATTACATAATTAAAATAAATAACTTAAAAATAAATTCAATATATAAATTCTTTAAATTCTAATGTACTTTTTACCCTTTCAAAAGGATAACATCTCCAAAGCTTGTGATTTTACTTCGTATAAAAATTATTCATATATTAAAAGAAAAAGAATTTAGTTTACTATCATATTGAAGACTTTTAAATTATGAAATATAAATTATATTCCAATTATGAATAATAGTAATTATTATTATGAACCGTAATATATAATTATGATTATATTTACAATGAAGAAACCACATTCACAAAATAATATAACTTAAACCTAAACATTATATGATGAATTTAAAACCATGCCTAATTGAAAGATGATCAAGGCTTGACTTGATATTCCAATTTTGATATAATCAAAATTTGAATTAAATCAATATTATTTTAATTATTTATTTTTATGAATGATAATGAGACAAATTCAGTAAGTGAAGATGAGGAAGGCGAAGATGACAATCATTAAGCACTGGCAAGAACTTTGCTTTAAAACTTTGAATAGGTTAAGAGTTTTGCTTAATATTTGGATCAAGATTTTCATTATATTTAAACATTTATTTATTTTTATTTTTATTTTGATGAAATTTCAAAGTTATGTTTAGCAAATACCTATTGATATGGAAAATATTACTTTTAGATTATTAATATATGTAGTTTGAATATTTTATAAGAAAAATATTTAAACTTGTTCGCAAAAAATAATATTAAAGAAAAAACCATCATAAGCAGTTTCCAGTCCTTAAAATTTGTACAATAATGACAAAATTAGTCATTAGAGTGGTTAATTTTAATATGTTATTATAACAAGAAATAGTTATCATTAATTTGTTACGTTTATATTGACAATAACCTTTGTAACAAAAAGTTGATCAAGTGACAACAAAACTTCTTGTCACAAAAATTACAAATAATAGTGACCATAGTGATAGTTTCATTTTTGTGACAATATTAGGTAGACACCAACTAATTGAATTTTCATTGACTAAAGTTTTCGTCAGAAAAATTAAAATATCATGCAACAGTAAACCATTTCATCACAGCAAGAGAAAAATATTAGTCACCAAACTATGTTTTATCATAACAAATAGAAAATTTTAGTGACCAACATATGTTTTGTCATAATTACAATTCATTCCCGCCAAATTGCATATGCTTTTAGTGACAAAACTTAGTGATAAAAGAAATTTTGACACTATTAATATATTAATAGTGACAATTTAATTGTGAAAGGTACTATATTGTCACAATTACCATTGTATTAGTGACGAAAACATAAATCATCACAGTTAATCTAAACAATAGTATCAATCAATTGTTTTGTCACAAAAACCTTATATCTATGACGAAACCATAGTTAGTTACAAAAAAGTTATCACTAAATTACAAATAGTAGTGGCCATAATAATAGTTCAATTGTTGTGATAATATTATGTAGACACTAACTAGTTGAATTTTTATTGACAAAAGTTTTCATTAGAAAAAGTAAAATATCATGTAACGGTAAACTTTTTCATCACAACAAGAGAAAAATATTAGTCACCAAACTATGTTTTATCACAACAAATAGAAAATATTAGTGACTAACATATGTTTTGTCACAATTACAATTCATTCTCGCCAAAATTACTTTGGCATCAAATTACATATGCTTTTAGTAACAAAACTTAGTGATAAAAGAAATTTTGACACTATTAATATATTAATAGTGACAATTTAATTGTGAAAGACACTATATTTTCATTAGTGACAAAAATATAAATCATCACAATTAATCTAAACAATAGTATCAATCAATTGTTTTATTTCAAAAAAACCTCATATTTATGACGAAATCATAGTTAGTTACAAAATAGTTGTCACTAAATTATGAATAGTAGTGGCCATAGTGATAGTTCAATTGTTGTGACAATATTAAGTAGACACTAACTAATTGATTTTTATTGATAAAAGTTTTTGCCACAACAAATAAAATATCGTGTGACGGTGAAATGTTTCGTCAAAACAAAAGAAAAATATTAGTGACCAAAATATGTTTTGTCTCAACAAATAGACATATGTTTTGTCACAATTACAATTCATTCCCGTCAAAATTATTTTGGCACCAAATCACATATTCTTTTAATGACAGAACTTAATGATAAATAAAAATTTGACACTAATAATATATTAATAGTGACAATTTAATTGTGAAAGATACTAAATTATCACAAGTACCAATGTATTAGTGATAAAATAAATAAATCATCATAGTTAATTCAAACAAAAGTGTCAATCAGTTGTTTTGTCACAAAAAAAACCTCATATCTGTAATGAAATCATAGTTAGTCACAAAGAAGTTGCCACTAAATGTCTTAACTCTTGTAATAAAGTTAGTAAGAGAAAAGAAAGTGGAAAATTTTCAAATGAAAACAATTGGGACTGCGTTTAAAATGAGTGAGTAAAAAAAAGAAGAGGGACTTTAACTACACCATCAAAATTACCCTCATTAAAATATAGATAAATTAATTTAGGGTTTCGGGTGGGTGATAGAAAAGTGGAGAAAAGTAAGTTATTAATTGTTTTATTTAATTTTATTAAAATCTGATGTCACGTCAACTTCGTTAACGGAGACACTAACGCCAAGTTATATTTGAGAAAAATTAAAAGTTCAAGTATTTAATTGTAACTTTTTAAAGTTTAGGCTATAATTACAAATTTGTGTAAAGTTTAGGAGTTTTTTAGTAATTAACCCAAAAATTAAATCCCAAAAACTAAATAAGCTAAATCAAATGGTATTAAAAAACTCAAATTCGAACAAATGCCTACTCAACTGAATGGCTCCATCATCGCCATAAAGAACAAATGGAGCTTTCGCAATCGATGACTATTTCAAAATTATCGATTTGCCTAATCTTGTACGGACTATCAGGACATCGCTACCGTCTCCATTTTCATCTAATTTCAATAGAAAATTTGAGCAACCTTTACACAACACATGGCATATACAATCACACATTCATCTAATACCTTTTTAACAGAAAATGAGATATAGAGAATAAAGGAAAGAGAGTTGAGTCGAATGAGACTAGAAACCTTGAAGAAAAAAATCGATCCATTGAAAACAAAGGGTGATTAGACTTTAGTGAACAAATTTGTTGTGCACTGATTTGTTCTTCAGCAAAGGGGATTTTACCGGATACCTCCCATCGAAACTCATTTCTAGCACCAAAAAATATTTGCTACGTTGACATTTCGCAATTAGTCACTCAATAAAGTATTAGTTTGTGCCTTTTTGTTTTATTTGTTTCACCTTTTCTTAAAAATCATTTACAATTCTCAGGGAATTCGAGAAGGCAAGAAGATTAAATTTTGGCGAGGGGGGATTATTAAGGCACGTGTTAATTTACAAGATTTTGTGGGTTTTTGCTACAAAAATATATTCGTGGCAAAAGACTTTCACCTACAAAAACTAAAAATTGTAGCCGATAGTTGGAACTTTGACTTTTAGCTACGAAAATAAAATTTTAACTATATCAGCTAGAACAATTTTGACTTTTAGCTACGAAAACATTTTCGTAGCTAAAACTTTTTCCTTACGAATATTAGAAAATGTATCTAATAGCTAAACTAGATTTGAGTTTTGGCTACGAAAATAATTTTGTTGCTAAAAAAGTTTTTCTACGAAAATTTGTTCACAATAAAAAGCGTAACTAAAAATTATTAGCTATGAAAATAAAATTCACTACAAGAAAATTGTTGTTTTGCGATGGAAATTATCGACGGAATACGTTTGCATTTCGTCGGTAATATTAATTAGAAAACAGAAAAAATCGACGGACAAAGGCGTCGTTAAAACAGCCGTTGGTAAATTTACCGAAGGTTGCTTGTAGGTAAATTTATCGACGCATTATTATGGGTCCATCAGTAAATATACCGAAGGTTTCCTGTAATCGTCTATAAATTTACCGACAGATTTGCAGTAAATCGTTGGTAAAATTACCTACGGACATTAGTATTCCATCGTAATATTCATCGACGGTAACAAAATACCGTCAATGATGTTCCGACAGTTATGGTTGACCGTCGGTAAACCATAGTGCAGAAAATCCTGACGGTTTGCAATATTACCGACGAAACGAAAAGTAACCGTCGGTAAATATGGATTTTACTGACAGTTTATGTTTTCCGTTGATCAATATAATGGATTTTACCGACATAATTTTCTTTTTCCTTCAGTAAAGTAAATTAAAAAATTTTTAAAAATCCCTACATTAAATTTTATTTCATAATCTTATGATTAATGAACAATTTCAACAGTTATGAATTATCTGTGCATAATATTTTGATTTGTTTATATATTTAATTTGTTTAAACAGAAAGTTGATTGATGATATAACGTTAAAATTATCTTGATTGATAATGAAAACATTATAGTGTACATAATAAGTCATTGTAATTCAAAGCAAATGACTACAACAATCCTAATGTCTAGGTGACCGCGGGTGCCCTGAGGTGCTACTACCCCTTCCTTTCAACTCATCCACCTCATATCTCGGCTGAGCTATGTAGTCCATCAATGTGTCCATTGTGGTATGAAGCCGATTGACTTGATCGGTTTGCGACCGCCTACTAGATGCTGCTGCACTTGACGTGAAGGATTGCGAATATCATGTGTTCGCAAATGAACCTAGCCCAAAGATCCTTCCACGACAGTCCCTGTTAAAGAAATAAAATAACTCAACATAGCCATATATGGAACCAAACATTTACACCATTATTATTATCCATAATACACATATTTTCATTTCAACATTTACTCATCAATTTAAATTGAAATACAATAAAGTAAAACAATTAGAATATAAGTGTCAAGTTTAGATACTTACAAGTCTCTCTGCATGCTCGTGGTGGGTAATTGATCCTCCTGTATGTACGGGAAGACTCTCTCCCCCTGGGCCTCCACGTCTGTTGGTCAAGTTACGCCCTGAGATGGACATTGCCTTAGGTGATGTCCAATACTCCTGCCAACGGCTCCATATTTGCTAAAAAATATAAGGCGGTCGCACACTAGCCTTATGTATTGCACCAATAAAGTCGCGATAACGTGTACGAGCTCACCTCTCCCATACTTTATGTATGATCACGTCAAAACCAGAATCCCAGGTGTCGTGTCCACTCAAAATAATTGGGGGCAAACCCTTTTCCTCAGTAAATGCCCATTAACTTCATCAATAGAAAGGAAATATTTGTGTTTGCACTTTTTACATGGACATCTGATCTTTGGCCCATCCATATATGCAGGTTGAGAAAATGCATAATGAATGAAAGATTCAACTCCCTCAATAAATTCAGGATTAATGAAACCATCAGGTGTTAATCGTCTATACATCCAAGATCTATCAACATTACTCATTTTTACAAAATTGTTAATTTGAAACAATGATTCCATAGTTAGTATCATTCATGTTCGCCAAAATGACAAAACATCTAAGATAAGACTTGTGAATGAAGAGAACAAGTTCTCGCTGTGACTCCTAGGCTCCTGGTATTTTTCACCGATAAGCCTAACGGAAGCTCCATCACGGGTTATGGGTTAAGGTTTATTGGGTTGAGATCCAAAATTTTGTAAAACTGAAGATCGAACATATATGTTTGTAATCATATATGTTAGAAGAGAATTAATGTTAGAAGTTTGATATTTAACCTATATTCAATATATACTAGTGCCAAATATAATATGTACTAGTGCCAAATACCCAAATTAAACCAAGTTAAAAAAAACGTAGTAAATAACAAAATCACTTACCTCAATCGACACGCATAAGGATCTTCTTGAAGTACGTGAAGCAAGATGATGATGGAGCTAGAATGAAAAATATAGAAAGTGATACAAATTAGATTAAAATTTCTACAAATTCATTGTTGACATTGTCAAAAATAAAAGGAAATGAATGTCATTTGAATAACTGCTAAAGCAGTAAATTATCAATCTCCTTCGAAATAGAAATACTATCAGCAAATTAGTTCCTACAACCAAAAACAAAATTGTTCACAGTTTAGAAAGCGGGATATATAAAAACAATCATATTAAACGAATATTTTAGGATCAATAGTGAGGAATATTGATTTAAAGGTGGTAGATATTAAAGAATTGACTAATTGAAACATAGAGGATATCTTTATCATTGAAAGTCAAGAGAAGGATAGATGAATGAGTGCTATAATGAAGGACATCAACTATGCTTGTTTTCACTCAAAAAGTCTACATAATATAGCAGTAAGATTTATGATTTATGATTTATGAAATAAGCTTTAGTATAGAAAGATTTATAAACAATCTCAGGTACCTCTCACCAAGGCCATTTCTCTAATTGTAGAAAGATTTATAAGTTATATATCCTTGAGGTCACTGCTTATATTCTTGAAGACTATTTGATTTCTTTTCCTCCATAGTTATACAATACGCACCCTATATCCATTTAGAGAAACTTAATATCACTTGCTGTATCGATATGATCCCTATGCCTCCCTTGTCCATTAATAAACAAATCCTCTCCTAATAGAACTTGATATAAGGTTTGGTGTTGAAGTCTCCAAGCTATATGAAGTTTCTTACAAGCTTCTCAATTTCCTAGCTTAGTTTCTTTAGGAGTATAAGATGTGAGGACTAGTAGATGAATAGATTGTTCGTTACATATTCAATTAATTGAACTCTTTTAGGAAATAACAAACTTCTGTTTACTTAATTTCCTAACTTTCTTCTAATTAGATCAATGAGATGATGACAATCATAATAGGTGATTCTTATTGAAGGGACAAAAAATCCTACATATTTAAATGAAGGGGACATTAAATATATACTAGTGATGTTTTATAATTCCTTGACAAATTACACAAAATCAATTAAGGCCATTAGGAAGCTCTTTTCCTTGTTAATGCATAAGCCTAAGTGTTGGGACCCGAATTTGGAACCGGACTCCAACCAAAAAAACGGAAAAACTAAAAACCAAAGCCCAAATCGAAAACGAAGGCCAAAAGCAAAACGAATAACAAAAGAACGGATGAGGAATCGAAGGAACAGAAACGATTCAAACTCGCTGAAGGTCAAAATCCGACATTCGGTAACGTAAATATTTTACAAAAACATCGCGTTGGAAAAATCTAAGACAAACGGTCTAAACCAAAATATGTATCTGTGCAAAAAAAAATTTGTTTTTTTTTCTAACAACTTTTGGGCAGCATAACGGCTGTATTTTTAAAATCCCAAAACCTGCAAACGATTTCAAACACACTTCTATATTCACATCCAACCATAACAAACATCATCGGACCTCCTGTCCGGAATTTAAACGCAATTCAAACTCATAAATAACCAAAACACTTCAATAATTCTCAAACATCAGTATCATCGGACCTCCTGTCCGGAACCCATATCACATTCAAGCACATAATCATACCCATATCCAAGTCACATTCATATCTCAATTCGATACACAAATTCATAATTTATACACATCATGTAATAAATACTTCCAAAATATTAATGGCATTTTCAAGCCATAATACATCACCGATATAAAAATCCGAATATACAAAAATATACAATGTCAAAATACATCAGAAACTACAATCCCCAGAATTCTTAATATCGGATACCAAAACTCATAACTTATAACATAAGTCTAAGATCTTGTTTTTATATCAATCCCGCTTAAATAAATAACATAAGTACAAACAGACGGAAATCTTGACTTCTTTTCATCCGAACTCATGCTCGTTACCTGAAGATGGGGATGAAAGGGGGGGTGAGCTTTACAGCCCGTGGATAACATGTTTATAACTGAACAATAAGCAAAAATATTTGCAAAACTCATTTTCAGTATGTAAAATTCCACGGTAGGAAAAATCATCAAATGTTTATTTCTCAAAATTTCTCAATTTTTTTTTGTTTTAAAACATTCATGATTAAATTCAAAAACATGAATGCACCACAAATATAACAAAATCACATTTATTAACAGAAACAAAACACTTAACACATCAGAAGTGGTTTGGGTCGGTCCAGAAATAGAACGTACTACACAGTCCCACATAGCAGTCCTGTGTAGCTGTGAACAGAACGTACTACATCTTCCTGCATAGCGGTCCAGTGTAGGCATGAACTTATGGGAGTCCTTAAAAGGAACTTCAATGCCGCTAGTGGGCAGGACAAGTGCACTTGACCATCTTATGGGACCTAACCGAAACCCACATAACAGATAATTCACACATCAAAATCAAACTGCCCGGAGGCATCTTTCAAAAATTAAATTCTTATAATCATGTCATAATCAAACACAAATTCATTCATAATGTCACAATTTCACATAGTAAAAATGCGCAATCATTCACAAACAAGAGATGCAACAATTTTCATAATTTATCAATTCATTCATAAATAATGAATTTCAGAAATTTTATCAATTTATCAAATCATTTTAAAACAATGAATTTAACCATTCGAAACAATTTTTCAAAAATCATTCGGAAACAATAAAATTCGAAAATCCTTTCTTTCTTGATTTTTCGAAAACACATAATTAGCTTATGATTCAAAATATAAACATGGTACCCACCTTAAAACCACGCTTGAAACTTGTCCAAAGCCTCAATTTCTCCAATGCCTCACTTAAATCCCTAATTCATGACAAAAACCCTAATTAATAACCATCCAAAATTGAACATCACATAGGGCATAATCACCAAAATTAACTTTAGAAATCTCAAATCCATCTTATTTTCAAGCTATCTAAATCAAGAAACTTCCAAAAATTCCAAAATCATAAAAATGGCATAAACCCTAATCAAACTCCAATCTAACCTACCTATAGTTCCTATAGGTTAGAAAACTCCAATACTTAGCTTAGAACCCAAAAACCCTTTGAATACTACCATCTTCTTCTTCCTCCAACCATTTCTCTCTCTAGAATTTTCTTCATCACTACAAAACCACAACCTATTTCCTTCTATTAAAGCAAGACAAAGATGAAAACTTACCTTGAAAGCTTGAATCTTCTCTTCTTTTCTACGAAATCTCCTTTTTCCTAGCTTCCCACGATGTTCTTCTTCTTCTTCTCTTCTCCCTCAGGACAACTCTCTCATTCTCTTTGCAAATGTCGCAAACTCTCTTCTCCTAACACACAAGTATGCTTTTATTTCATTTAATGAAGCCAAATGACCAAACCACCCCTCCTTAGAAGCCTTAAAACATTAAACCTTAAGTGATCTTCCAACTTTACCCTCCATTTGTCTTTAAAATCTGACATCTTGTCTCCTTAATTTGATCAGGTAAATGAAGTAATTTGACAAAACTTTCTTCTAGGAAAATGTTCCTCTATGTCTCATCTTTCTAATGACACCAAAAACACTCAATTTGGTTCAGAAATGAAGAAGTTATGGCCAAAACACTTTCAGACCATTACAAAATCGAGACTAAACACTACACCTAACTTCACTCCAAAAATTGAAAATCTTAGCGACTGAATTGAAATTTGATCCGTTCAGATAACTTGTAGCCTCATGTCTCTAATTTAATTAGAAACAAGAATCAACTCAATTGAATCTTTACTGATAAAGATATCATCAAAATACTAAAGTATGTTCAGAATTTTACAACCGATCCTCTCACTTGATCTAAGCAACCTTTTTCAATTTAATCTCAAAACCCATAAATTTTCATGGAGAGGTAGAGGAATGTCTTAGGAATCCAACGCTTCAAAAATCAGAGCAATCGGAGGTCGGATAAAAACGTTATAAGCAAAAGAGTGGAGAGAAGTCGGGTCAGGAAAACAGGGCAAAAATACATGCAAGGTCAACTAGTCAAGGGGTACTAGTCGACTAAATCATGTACAGTGACTGATCTGGAAAATCTGCTCTTTTTCTTCCGACAACCCAACTTCCACAATTCATAACTTCTTACTCAGAACTTCAAATTGTACAAACTTGGTATCAATAGAAAGATAAAAGAACGCTCTACAACTTCCATGAATGACTCAAAACCAAATTCAGTCTCTAAAAGGGTCAAAAAGTCCACACAAAGTGACTGTTCATCAACTTCATCCTAAACAGCATCAGAATTTCCAAAACTCATAACTTTTTACTCCGTTGTCCAAAAATTCCATACTTTGTATCAATGGAAAGATAAAAACAAGCTCTACAATTTCTATGAAGAACTCACAAACCAAATCAGCCTCAAAAAGGGTCAAAACTTCATTTCAAGTTGGCTGTCCAAAAATGTTATCCTAAGTAGTGACACAACTTCCAAAAATCATAACTTCCTATGTCATTGTCCAAAAATTCCATAATTTATCTAAATTGAAAGATAAAAACATAATCTAAAACTTGCATGAAGCACTTAAAGGCAATTTCAACCTCTAACTAGGTCAATTTTTCAATCAAAGCTTCTGCCCTATTAAACAATCACCTAAACAATATCCAAACTTTCAAATTTCACATCTTCCAATTCCCACATCCAAAAATTGCATACTTTATAGCGT
>JAOQMQ010087420.1:0-18414 GCA_027563845.1 Erythroxylum subrotundum | reverse complement strand
TTTAATTATATTTATTAATAATTATTGAATTAATTTTATAAATTAAATTAAAATTGTGGTTATTATTTATTATTATAATTTTTGGATATAAAATTAAAAATATATAGTATAACTGTACAATATAACAATAGACTATTTTGTAATTTTTAAAAAAATTCAGGAACTATTTCATAAATTTAAAAAATTACCCGAAATGATATCCAATATTAACCGATACCTATATAATACTGTACCAAAATTCAATTTAATACTAAATCTGATACGATATTCTTAACATTGTTCGAATCCCTCCAGTCTTCCCTTGTTCCTCCGACCCTCCCTCATTGTTGTTATTGGCTGTCAAATAAAATATTTAAAATTTTCACATCAAGAAGTAAGTTTTTTTTACTGGTCCTATTGGAAGTGGGTTATAATTTGTTGGAATAACAAATACAGGTTTACACTCCTTACTTAAGGCTCTCCCTTACAGGAGGTTTTGAGTTCGAATCACATCAAAGGAGGAGAAATGAGATATTTTTCTAATTGATGATCCTCTAATCTCCTGGGCAAAGCTCCTTGATCGAATCAATTACGGACGCCTCGCTTCCAACGGCAGGGTGAGAGTTGAAGCTATTAGGGAACCCGAGGGCTGCTGGGAACCTGATGCTGAGCAGAGAGACCAATGATCAATCAGCAGTCGACCAATCAAGTATGTAACAGCTCCTTATGCGCAGAAGTATACAAGCTACGTAGGAACCTGAGGGATCTTGGGGTTCCAGATTTACCTCCTCTAGAGCTCTTGGGGTGGGATCTTAGGGCTTAGGATTAGTCCGGCTAAACTGGGATACCTAATGCAAATATATATTTAAAAAAAAACAAATACAGGCAATTCTTTTATTGATGCTTCTTGTGGTTGTTGCTTAGACTTAGAATCAGGAACAAGATCTGAACTTTCTGTTCTAGCCATAGAAGACACATAAAGAGCCGATGTAGTAAAGAGTTTAGCCTCCTATAAGAAAAGAAACCCATCGTGCTTTCGAGTATGTTCAAAGAGCCACTTACTAATTTTTAATATACACCAACAAGAAAGAAGCAAATAGACAAACAACTGGTAGACATCGCAGAGAGGGTAGGTTTTTGGAGTCGGTTGGAGAAGAGAGAAGAGTTGGTGCTTTGATGCAAGCTTATTGGCATGGTGGACTCGATGGTCGCATGTATCACAGGGAGCAGCCTCATCTGCGGTGCCGAACAGCGAAGCTTCTTCTTTATTGCAGATGTCACGCTGGATCTTCATCTACCGATTGATTCTCGATCGAACCTTTTCGGATCTTCGTTAAACTGAACTACGTCAAGCTTTGGATTGAGAGTAAGAACTTGGAACAGAAGAAAGAGAAGTGAGGAGAGGATATGGTTCAAGGGAAACAGAAGTGTCCCAGAAGAGCAGGAATGTACTAAAAGAAAAAGAATCAAACCAGGTACTGAATATTGTTAAAATCAATCTCACCTAACTCTTCCCTAAACATTACTACCCGTTTTAAAGACCAAATCTTTATTCCTTTTTGTTTCTTCACAAAGTCTCAAGCCAAATTGTACAAGCACACATGCCATGATTATAGCAAATATTACATGAGCAGTATTTTCAAGCAGATAGTCAAAGCTTAGTCAAAAATAACAATCATAATCTTCTGCAGCCTTCTACAATCCTACATCGGGAATTATGGGTTGCGATCCAATCCTCCTCTTTCTGAGGCGCTCCGCGATGCTGAAGGCAAGCTCCAGATATTGTGAAGCATTGAGCCTAGGGTCACAATGAGTGTGATAGCATGAGCTCAAATCATCAAATGTCACCCTCCGTGATCCACCAATGCACTCTGTAATATTCTGCCAAACATCTCCAGATGAACTCCACCTTGGCGGCTTCCTTCTTGTTCATTTACATCAAAGAATGCTCTAACCTCAGTCTGCCTCAATATAAGTAATAATACTGAAGTATTGTAAATCCGATGATATATGTTATATATTTAAGTAATTAATTTTGGAATTATTTATTAATTGAATATATAAGATATTAATTGGATAATAATTTGGATTCAAAAGTTATATAGATAATCTTGTAGTTGTGATAGAATCCTACGCAATATTAAAGTCTATTATCATATGTTAGTGATTGAATTGTGTACTGCTAGATTTTGGGTGGACAGTAAAAAAAGGAAAGTTATTTTGCATGTTTGAACTGGAACGTGATTGTTGCCTAGTTGAAGTGGGATTTTTCTTGCTTGAGTGTAGTGTGCACATCTCTATCCATAGTTGAAGTTAATCTTATGTAAGGGTGGCATAACAATGGTGAAGTGTGTGCGTTAATTGAAGATTGAATAAAACGCAGTTGTGGTATGAGTATTTTTTTTTAATTTTGGGAAAACACCGTCGATTAGTTAATTGAATTATTAAAAAACATAGATCTGGTGGTGTGCGTGTGTTCTGTGTGGAATATACACTGTGGGTTAGCTTCTTCTTCTCCAAGTCTCTTGCTTTAATTGAGCAATCCAACTCCTACCAAGAATCAACTTCATGGGTCGTCCTAAAACTGATCTTTAATGTATGGGTCGAGGTTGAACTAGGTTTTGCGTGAATAGAACATAGTGCCACTATAATTTATGTACCAAGTGTTTTGTGAACGGATTTAGGTGGTGGTTTCAAGTTATGTTGGTCGATTTTATGGTGATATTATGGTGGTGGATTGAAAAGCGTAAGAGGTGTTCATTTACGAGTTAGACAGTGAACTTTTGACGATGGCTAGGCGACATGGATGGCAACTTCCTCTCCATTCTTTTCAACCTTGGTGTATGTTGGTCGTAGGTGTGAGTAAATCACGTTATAGTAGACTGCAAAACATTCAAGGGCAGCGGTAGATTGGCAACGATTATTAATTGATTTCTTTATGGGCTGCGTATACTTTGGTTGGTGAATGTGTTATCGGTGCAACAGTGGCTTCGTGTTAGTGTTTATGCGAATCAGCCCATTGTTGTTGCGACGACTTCCAGATTTATTTTAGTATAGCTGAACCTTTTGGAAAGTTGTTATTCTCTTTTATCTCAAGTGTATTATTGTTTTGTTCTTAATTAATTGATCACTTGAGTTGTTTATTTCGTATCTTTATTATCAAATACTGTTGAGGTTAACACGAGTCGGTCGTGTTATTGGGTGTGAAATTCTTTCACGGGAAGTGAGGTTGAGAGATAGCGTCAAGGGTTGAGTGATGTCGGCTTAGTAAAGCCTTGGGTAAATCTATTGTACTTCGGTGAAAGTGATTAAGCTAGGTGAGGGCCCCGCATACATAGGTATGGTGTGTTGGACTACTTTATCAAATTTCTAGTATTATTTGTTATTTCGTTTTTGATTGCTTTTATTTTTCATTTGTGCTATAGACGTCCACGAAAAATTGGAAAGTTTGCAAAACTATTATCCCCTTCGATTTTTCAGTAAAAATTGTGACGATATTGCTCTAGAGTGACAGAAACTTGTTTCTTGATGCGAAAAACATAAATATTTTATTTGACAACCAACAACAACGACAAGGGAAGGTCGGAGGAATGAGGGAGGGCTTTGAGAGAAAGGGTAAACAAAACGCAGAATGTGTGATCGTTTTGTTTACTAGTAATTTAATTATTTGCTTAAGTTTAATTTAAGGTTTAATTTAAAAGGTGGGTCCCATATTTAATAATAAACTAAATATTTTATTTAACTAAAATCTAGGTCCCACCTTGCCACATCAACATGAGGCCCCACTAAAATAAGTAAAAAATTATTTTACAAGTGTCAAGTCAGCGCTGAACTGACACTTAACAGAGAAATTTGAATTTTCAGTTAAGGTGGGGTCAAACTTTAATGTTTTTCAAATGTTAGGGTTATAATTATTCACTCCGGAATGTTTGGGTAAAACTTGTCAATTGGTGCAAAACTTAGGGTCAAAAGTGAAAGATTGTATCAAATTGAAGTATTATTGGTAAAAATCACAAAATAACACAATTTCATCTCTATTATATAAGAATTTGGGTTTATTTTAGAAAGATAAGAAGAGACTAGGTTTTGAGTAGAAAAAAAGAGACAAAAACACACCTACTACCTCATCCATCATTATCTTTTCGTTTCTTTTTAGTTTTCTCTCAATTGTTCATCTTTTCTTCTATATTTTTTTCTTGGAACTAAAGTTATGTATGGCTAACTCCAAATACTCTCATTCAAGGGGATTCAAAACTTCAATTTTAACCTTGTGAGATTTTGTTCTAAACTTATATTCATGTTTTAATTCAAGTATTCCTTGTTTTATGTTCTTATATTTTATAAAGAATCAATATTGATTAATCAAACAAATTAATTTGATGTTGATTATTCTGTAGCTATTAATGAATTCAGTAATCGGTAATTGTCGTAAATGATTGGTACAACTAGCAAATAGGTTATTTATGAATTTGCACATTTAATTTATAAGAAACAAGAAAACTAAGTTAAATAGTTGTAGCTATCTCAATTATTTAATCTATGGTCTAGTCTTTTTCACTAAGTTTATTACTATAAATTAATTGATATGGAATGTTATCATACCAAATCAATTGATGGTAAGTGTTTGTGAATGTTGGGTTTGAACAAATTAATTTAGAAAATTATGAGACTTATTATGGCTATCCTAATATGTTTTAGGCAAACAACTTGAATTGTGAAAATTATTCTTTTTGGACCAATGACCAATGTTATAATTAGATGAGATCTTTCTCTTGAATTGAAGTTAAGTACTCATGAATTTCTCACTTTTATATTCAATTGATTTATTTTGATTCCTTGTTAATTTTAATTAGTTAGTTAATCATAAACTCCTACCTTGTTTTGTTAATTGAAATTAAGAAACTAGTTTTTTAGTTCATTTGAGATTCGACCAGGTTCTACGACTACTATAAAAAGTTTAGTGAAAATTTTAAGAGCTTCGATAACCCGATCAAAATTTTAGCGCTATTATCGGAGAACTATTTTAGTTTCTTAGTTTCTTTGTGTTATTTTATAATTTACTCCTAATCTCTTGTCTTGTATGATTCATTCTTCTCAAATACTTGAATCGTAATATAATCCAGAAATTGAGAAGACAGCGCTTCGTTTAAGGAAAGAGACTAAGCAAGGAAGCGATCATTCACCTTCGGAAGTGAAAAGTTGAGATTGATCTAACCATGTGTGAAGGTTCTAATGTCTAAAAAGTAAAAGAAAAGATGGAAAATCCTAACACTAAAATGTTGAGGGAGTTAACAACATCAAATTTTAATTAACAACACTTATGCGTACAATTTCTAGATGTTGAGGTAGATTTTGAATTAAAATCTTGTTTGATTCACTTAATTCCAATTTTTCGTGGACTTACAGGTGAGGATTCAAATAAACACTCGAAAAAAAGCTACAAGGAGTGATAGAAGAATAAGTTAATCTCAAAGCCTTTCTATTCTCATTGAAAGGTAAGGCAAAGGATTGGTTATATTTTCTTCCCTTTGGCTCAGCGATAACATGGAATGAGATAAAAGGTTGTTCCTAGAGAAGTTCTTTCTTGTATCACAAGCAGCCAATATCATAAAAGAGATACGTAGGATAATACAATTAATTGGAAAAATATTGTATAAATATTATGAGAGGTTTTAGGAGTTATGTGAAAATTGCCCACACCATACGATCCCTGACCAACTTTAATTCAGTACTTTTATGAAGGGCTATTGCTAATGGATAGGAGAATAATAGATGCAACTAGCAAAGGAGCTTCAGTAAACAAAACACTTGAAGTTGCCAAATAGTTGATATCAAATATGGTGAAAATTCCCAACAGTTGGGGACAAGGCTGGATGGAGCTGTTAAGTGCGTGAATGAGACAAGTAACATGAATCTTAAGGTCAGTTTTAGTTGATTTAGTTCATCAAATGGTTGTAGGTTAATTATAATCGATACGAGTGTACGAAGTATGCTCATTCTTTGGCCATCTTATGGATATGTGCCCTATATTGGAATAAGACTCCCTTCAAGAAGCTAACACAATAAGGGGATTTCTTGGTCAATTTTAACGAAAAAATGACCCTTGTTACAATCATTATAATCCAGGATGAAGGAATTATCTAAAATTTAGCTAGGAAATCAAGGAGGGCAATAAAGATATCAACCTCACAATTTCAATAGAAAACCTCAACCCCTACATATGTCAATCTCAATCTTCAAATTCAAACATGTCTTTGGATGAAATTGTTAAAGCACTTGCTACTAATACTCAATAATTTCAACAGGAAACAAGAGCAAGCCTTTACAATTTAGGAAATTAGATCACTCAATTAGCCACCTATGTTAGTAAATTAGAAGCCCAAGCATTAGGAAAATTACCTTTCCAAACTATGGTGAATCCTAAGGAGAATGTGAATGCAATAACTTTGAGAAGTGGTAAGGAAATTCAATTTGGATTTGCCTTACCAATCAAGATAGAAAGGCATGATGAAGGAGAAAAAGAAGATGAACCTCTAACTCAAGAATCAATAAAGGTAAAAGATGATTTATCTTCATCGACATCAACTAATGCACGTGTACCTCCTTTCTCTAGCAGGTTGACCAAATCAAAAGAAAGAGGAACATGAAAGAGGGATCCTTGAAACCTTTAGAAAGGTGGAAATCAACATACCATTTTTAGAAGTCATCCAGCAAATTCTAAAATATGCAAAGTTTTTGAAAGAACAATGCATGAATAAAAGGAAGTTGAAGGATAAGGAGAGAATAATTTTGGGTAAGAATGTATCAGCTGTGATAAATAAAAATTTACTAAAAGATGCAAAGATCCAGGTATGTTTATACTTCCATATATTATTAGTGATAAGAAAATTGAGTATGTCATACTAGACTTAGGTTCATCTATTAATGTCATGCCATACTCAATTTATCGAGCTTTAAATTTGAATTCTTTGTAAGAAACTAATGTGATTACTTAGCTACTTGATCGTTCTTATATACGTCTTATTAGTGTTATAAAGGATGCTTTATTCCAAGTTAATGGTTTAGTATTTCTAGAAGACTTTTACATCTTGAAAATAGATGGAGATAGTGTTGATCATTCAACTTCAATTTTAATAAGAAGGTTGTTTATGAAGACAACCAAGATGAAAATCGATGCGGATGAGGGTACTCTTTTTGATGAGTTTGATGGAGAGATATTGAAGTTTAATATTTTTAAAGCAACGAAGTAACCTAATGATTTTCGATTCATTTACCGTATGGGATATTATGGATTCATTTGTGCAATATATTTTTAAAGAAGAAAATGTTGATGATGAGTTGGAGTTTAATGCTAAAACAGAAGTGAACAGGCAAGTTGATGAAACTTATAAATTTATTCATTATTAGGATACTAATAGTGTCAAAAGCTTTAAATGTTGAACTTAATATAACTTACAACAAAATGTTATCTTCTATTTACAGGCTCTAAAGATAGAATTGAAGGCCTTACCTGAACACCTAAAGTGCTCTTATTTAAGTGAAGGAGAGTCATTATCTATTATCATATAAAAAAGGTTAACTACAACGCTACTTAATGAGTACAAAACTATAATTGGTTAGACTTTAGCAGACATAAAAGGTAGTAGGCCAACAATTTGCATGCATATGATTCTTTTAGAAAAGAATGCTAATCTAATAAGGGAACCCCAAAGAAGACTTAATTCAACAATGAAAGATGTGGTAATGAAAGAGGTTCTAAAACTTTTAGATGCAAATATAATCTATCCAATCTCGGATAATGATGGGTAAGCCCAGTGCATATTATGCCTAAGAAAATTAGTATAACAATAATACGAAACCAGAATGATGAGTTGGTACCAATGAGGGTACATAATGGGTAGTGAATTACGAAAAATGGCATTTTATGGTTCATCAAGGCATTGTTTTGTTACATGTGATTTCATCCAGGGGCATAGAAGTTGATAAAGCAAAAGTGGATTTAATTGTGAACTTACCTTACCCTACAAATGTTAGGGAAGATCGATCTTTTCCTGGACATGCAGGAATTTATTTCATGTTTATTAAAGATTTTTCCAAGATTGCTATACCATTATCAAAGTTACTGGAAAAAGACGTTCTATTTGAATTTGGAAAGGACTGTAAGGAAGCTTTTGATAAACTCAAGACATTATTAATAAGTACGCCTATTATGTAATCACCAAATTGGGATCTACCGTTCGAGATTATGTGTGATGCTAGTAATTATATAGTGGGAGTTATTTTAGGCCAACGAATTAGGAAACAAAGTCATGTTATCTATTATGCTTCAAGAACATCAGTTGCTGCATAGTGTAATTATTCTGTAACTGAGAAAGAGCTTGTAACAATTGTTTTTGCTTTAGAAAAATTTGGATCTTATTTGCTTGGCTTTAAAGTTATTATATATTCTAATCATATAGCATTGAAATACCTTTCAGCAAATAAGTAGTCAAAACCGAGGTTAATACGATGGATTTTGCTACTTTAAGAGTTTGATTTGACAATAAGGGATAAAAAAGAGCAGAAAATTTAGTAGCAGACCATTTGAGTAGGTTCGTAAAAGATGAAGATATTTTACCTATTTTTGAAACTTTTCCTGATGATCAATTGTTCCAAATGAAATGTATGGTTCCATGGTAGACAAACCTTGTTAATTATTTAGTTATTGGAACTTTACCTAATTACCTTAGTAAGTTTAGGAAGGAAAAGACAAGGAATTAAGCAAAATATTATGTTTGGGATGAATTATATTTGTGGAAGTTTTGCTCTGATCAAATTATTAAGTGTTGTGTGCTAGAAGATGAACATCATTTTATCTTAGCTTTTTGCCACAATTATACATGTGGTGGTCACTATGGCCCCAAAAGAATTGCTAGAAAAGTTTTGGACAATGGATTGTATTGGGAGACTTTGTTTAGAGATGCTTATGTGTTTTGTAAAAGTTGTGACAAATGTCAAAAGACAGGTGCATTATCCCATTGAAATGAAATGCCTCAAAGCCCCAATTCTTATAGTTAAGGTGTTTGATGTATAAGGTATTGATTTTATGGGCTCTTTTCCTTCATCTTATGGTTTTCTTATACACTTTTGGTTGTTAATTATGTTTCAAAGTGGGAGCTAGTAAAAGTCACCAAGATTGATGATTCTACAGCTATTGTAGGCTTTATAAAATCTAATATTTTCAATAAATTTAGAGTTATGCGAGTTATTATTAGTGATCAAAGAAGTCATTTTTGCAACAAAGCAGTGGTAGTGATGTTTAAAAAGTATGGAGGGCATCATCGAGTAGCTACCGTATATTATCCACAAACAAATGGACAAGCAGAAGTATCGAAATTGTAAATCCTAGTAGAAAGGATTGGAGTTTACATCTAAACAATGCTTTTTGGACATATTGTTCAACCTATAAAACACTAATAGGAATGTCTCCTTATTAATTAGTTTTTAGTAAAGTTTGTCCTTTACTGTTGGAGATTGAACATAAAGCTTATTGGGCAATGCAACGTTGTAATATGGATTTGGTAAAAGTTGGGAAGGAAAGAAAATTGCAATTGTAAGAGCTTGAGGAACTAAGGTTGGATGCCTACGAAAATATGAGAATCTACAAAGAAAAAACAAAAATTTTCCATAATAATATGATCTTTAGAAGGTAATTTCAGGTGGGATAAAAAGTATTATTATGTAAATCTCGATTAAAGCTTATGTTAGGTGGCCTAGTTCTTTTGTTGTCATTAATATATTCTCTCAAGGTACAATGGACATATAAAGTTTATTTATTGAGAAAATTTTAAGGTGAACACACATAGATTGAAACCATTTCATGGTGAGATGATGCTAGTGTGTTGAATATTGATTTGGAACTTTCCAAATAGGTAGAAGTTTGAGAAGAAAAAGCTTCGTCGAGCATAATGATGTTAAACAATTGCGCTTTTTGGAAGGCAACTTAAAAGTATAATAGTTTTTATTAGTTTTGTTTAAGTTATAAATGATTTTCATTTGCTTGTTTTTTTAGAACTTAATTTATTGACTTAAGGAGGCATAATAATAAATTTCATAAGGCGTGATCATGCCTTATAAGATTTACTATTCTAAAATTTTGAGTATTCGATTCGTAAGGCGTGATCACACCTTATGTAATTCAGTTGTCAAGACCAAAGACTTAAAATTCCAAAATATTAAATCTTAAGGCAAAATCACGCCTTGTATGATTTAACTTTCTCAAAAGGAACCCTTAACATTCTATAACAGTAAAATTCATAAAACATGAACATGTTTTATACACGTTAGTAATCTATTAGGTTTTAAAGAAATTGTAAATTTTTAAAATAAAAATCATAATTATAATCATAATAAATAATAATAATAATAATTTATTAAAAATATATATTAAAAAAACTAACTTGTTTTGTTTCTTTTTCAGCAAACAGCCCCACATCCAACACACCAACCCAGCTCCAGCTCCACACCACACACAAACAACAACATCCCACACCAACAACCCCACCAAGCATCCAACGCACAAGACCCCACCAAGTAGCAACACATCCAAAGCACCAACGACGCATAATACTCCTGGCTCCAGCAACACAATAAGCTTCACAAAAGTCCAACGTGTTATGCCCATTGTGCTAGTTGAGTTGTCCCAGACCCACCACAACCCTCAACCACCAACACCCACTAGTATTGTATTAATGTCCTATTTATTTTACTTAATTTCTTTTAGTTGCTTTCAATTTAGTTTTAATTTTAGAAATTACTAGGTTGTTTAAATTATTTTTTGAATTATTTTTCTGTCTATAATTGTCATCATTATGGGACGTTCCAAAGATACTACTACGATAGTAGCAAAAGGAAAATCTAAATTGTATCCAACTGAACAACATCAATCCACTACAGGACCTACAACCAGTACCAATAGGAAACATGCTCAAATAGTGAAAATAGATCTCTTTTACCTCTAGCTGAATCAGACTTGTGCGATTATCTCAATTTTAACTCTAAAGAAAGAAAACAATAGTACACTACTCTTAAAACCTGACATATTAATGTAGGTAAGTATATGCATTACCTATCTTTAGAGGGCTTGCATATTAAAGAAAAATTTGATGGTTTTTTTACTGACATAAGTTGGAGATATTCTGTGCTGATTTAGCATCCGATATTTATTGAATTAACTAAGGAGTTGTATACTACTTTCAAATTTGATAAAGCAAATAATTTTACTTTATGTATTACTAATGTGGTACAATACAAATTAATGAGTGTCAAATTTAAACAAAGCATCACTGATTTTAGTTTAACCTTAGGGTTAATAATTGAGGAATATGCTAATTCGACTCAATACAAAGAATCTGTTATGGAAATTGGTGATTTTGATTCTTTTAGAACGTGGAATTCAATGTCTTCTAACTCGTCGATTTATCATCCAATTAAATCTAAGGGTAGTTATCTTAGTAAGATTGAATGGATTTATATACATCATTTTTTGGCCTTTAATTATTAAGGAAGGAAGGCCACAACGTGTACTTGCACTAAAGCTTAATTGTTCTTTATTTAGTGTATGGTAAACAAAGTACACGTCAATTTGGGTGCTTAGTTGGCAACACAATTTAACGTTGTTATCTCTTCTAACAAGAATTTATGTCTTGATTCCTTTATTACTCATCTGGCTATTAATCTCAATTTGTTTAATGTGACTGACACCGTTATACATATTGCTTGTGAAATGGAACCATTGGACAGGGCTTGTTTAAGCAAAATGTGGTTACTTATGCAATAAAGGAGAACATTTCATTTTATATCATGTAACCCCCCACAGAGAGGTTCATCATCAAGGCAACAAGAGGATCGTGAAGTTCCACCACTTCTATATCTTTCGACTCCACCAATTTGACATGAGCATCATTTTTTATAGAGAGATTGGAATGTAAAATTTCTAAACTGGAGAAGAATTTGGCGGCTTTGCTTTAATTTATGGGAGTGATACCTTCATGCCCACCAACATCATAGTACATCTCATATCAGATGCTCACAACTCAGGGGAGTATTCCACCCTGTGCGTTATTTTTGTTGACTATTTTTGTAGCATGTGAGCATCTTATGCACACATTGGAGACAATGTATGATTTTAGTGTGGGGGAGCAAGAGTATATATTATGATGAACTATGTGATTTGTGCTTGAACTCATAAATACTATAATTCTTATATTGATTATTCCTTATGATAACCTCATAATCTTCTAATTATTGTTTAGAAATAATCCCTCGGTTAGGATACTTTTTTACTTTAAGTTATAATGCATGAGAAAGACAAACATGATTGGTATTCTTCATTCAATCACTTTAAGTATCTTAAAAGACAAGCATGATTGGTATTCTTCATTAAATTACTTTAAGTATCTTATTGGTTTTGTTAAATAGAAATGTGCAAGAGTTGATGCATTTTAATACCTATGTGAGCTTTAAGCTTAAGAGCATTCATCACATTTGTGCTCATACATTTGTTTTTGTTTTATGTTATTGAACATAGTTTGTTTATGCTAGAACTTGCCTTTGAATAGAAGTTGAGACGACATTTTTGATGAATTTGTATATAAAGATGATAAGGGCATTTAGGATAACCATTTTTGACCTAAACAAGCCTACTTTACTTTTTATCCCTAGAAAATCAATTTGAGCCTTACCTTTTTGTTTTCTTACATATTAACCTTGTTATAAGCCACTTTTCCCCTTCTTTTATTGATATCCTTAATAATTTTGAGCCCCTAAATATAAAGAATTGTATTAAGCTTATTTTGATAGGACTTTAGCTATTTCCCTCAAAAGTAAATTAGTTAATTCAATTGTTTTGATTTTTCATTATATATATATATATATATATATATATAGAGAGAGAGAGAGAGAATAGGAAAGAAAAAAAAGTTATTGAAAAGAATGTTATTTGAATAAAGTAAGTTTTGGATTGATTTAAGTTGATACTTGTGTAGATAAGTTTATATGATTACCTTCAGTTTATTTAACCGGAAAACTTCTTTTTTGTTGTCCCTTACCTAAGCCACATTATAACCCTTATCAAGTCCCTTTGATTTATACATTAGGTTTATTTTTATTAGCGGTGGAGATATGATTCATGAGCAAGATTATAGAAATAACTCGTTATGCTTTAATTTGAGAGCTTAATAAACCCTAAACACTTTGAGCGTATAGAGTGAAATTCATGAGAGGGTGGCAAGTCTTGTTTCAGTTGATTTTGATGGAATTGACGAGAAGCTATGTTTTTATTTTAAAAATGTGTCCTGTGAGTGCTTGTTCTCTCATTTATTATTTTATCATAAACCTTTTAAGTGTATTAGCTTTTAAGATATTTCTAAATAACATGAAAGAAAATGAGAGGTCGTTATGAGGATGATCGATGTATTGAATTGATATATGCTTAAGGAAGCATGAGTCTGGTGTGGGAGAATTTGATAAGATATTATTTAGTTATGTTCATTGAAATTATCTCTTTCATTTTAGCTATATTTTGATGCTTAAATAGGAAAATTAATGCTTTTTTTGTTTTAAGACATGACGAGTAGAGATTGTATCAAATTGAAGTATTGTTGGTTAAATTCACAAATTTTGAAAAAAGTTGACAAATTACTGTAGCAGATAAGAAGAGATCACACCTAATGCCATATTCACTCCAAAAGTTGGAATTCAATTATGAAACTTATTTCCATGCTTATTATGTAGGGATTTGGATCTGTTTTAGATATGAAACTTTGTAATATAGAGGTTTTGAGCAGAAAAAAGAAAGACAAAAACACGTCCACTAGCTTCTCCATTATTCTCTTTTCGTTTCTTTTTGGTTTTCTCTTAAATTTTCATCTTTTCATCTATATTTTTTGTGTTTGGAACTAAAGTCATGGCTAAATCCAAATATTCTAATTCAAGGGAGATCTAAAATTTTAGTTGTAACTTTATGAGGTTTTGTTTAAAACTTATATTCACGTTTTAATTCAATTATTTCTTATTTTATGTTCTTATATTTCATAAATAATTAATATTTAAATTAATTTGATGTTGATTATTTTATATCTATCTACGAATTCAGTAATCTGTAATTGTTATGAAGGATTTGTACAAGTAGCAAATATGATATTTATAAATTTACATATTTAACTTATAAGAGACAAGAAAACTAGGTTGAATATTTGTAGATATCTCAATTATTTAATTTATGGTCTAGTCTTTTTCAGTAAGCTTATTGTTATTGTTTAATTGATACGGAATGCTATCATACCTAATTAATTGATGGTAAGTTTTCGATCGAATGTTGAGTTTGAATCAATTAATTTAGGAAAAATTAAGACTTATTATGACTATCCTAATATGTTTCAGACTAACTGTTTAATTGTGAAAATTATTCTTTTTATACTAATGATCGATGTTACAATTAGACGAGATCTTTTCCATAAATCAGAGTTAAGTTCTCTTGAATTTGTCACTTTTATATTCAGTTGATTTACTTTGATTCCTTGTTAATTTTAGTAAATTAGTTAATTAATTATAAACCTTAACTTTGTTTAGTTAATTGAAATTAAGAAACTAGTTTTGAGTTCTATTGAGATTTAACCTGGTTTCACGACTACTACAAAAGTTTAGTGAATTAGATTTAATTTTGAAGGCTTTGACAACCCAATCATGCATGTTAAAAGATTATTCTCCCTTCATAATATCATGATTGCCTTTATGTAAGGTTTCGATTATGCATCACATATCAGAAATACGCAGCAGAAAATAAAACGAAACCCAGAAAATATAGAACCATATATATGCCATTATATGTAGTAAAAAAATGAACTTAAGATGTGTAACTTACTAACTTCTTCGTTCTTCGTTGTCTTTACCTCTTTGAGTTGTCGTAAACCACAACGACCAAAAGAGGATGTCTTTAATGATATCCACATGAAAAGCAAAGCCTAAAACCTCTTAGGAAGAATGGTTAGAACACACATAAAGTGCTAGGTTTGATGTATGTTCTTAAGAGAATAGTTTAGAGAATAAGTGCGTGTGAGATGAACTCTTCACATTTCTCACTAGTTTTATTACAATCCTATGCACAAAAATGAGTGAGTTTCTGCCAACTTTTGGCCTCCTCTAACCCCCATCATGAAGGGAGGAATAATGGGAATTAAGTGGCCATGAATGCCACTTAATTTGGTTTGAAACGTTTGTTGGAAATCTGGAAACTTTTTAGGCTGTCAGCCATGCAACACTTCTTTCTTTCATTCCTTTACAACGTTTCTTACCACGATCATATCGTGTTACAATTTCAAAACATTCTCTCATATCTTGGATCACTATCCAAACTTATTTTACTCATTATTTGAATCTCCAATACGTGTGACTCATTAGGTTCCTGGTTATGTTAGCCACTTGAATTAACATTTAATTGAAGCAAATTATGAGCAGTATCTAGTAACACATCATGACCTCCAATTGACCGAAAAGTTAGTGGTTTGACTACGAACCCTTTCATAGACAATGTTCCTGTGCAATTCGTCCTTTCACCATCTATACCCCACTTGGTACAGAGCATGGTTAAAGTGTCAACTCCTACTAGAGTGATTATGTCACATCTAGCCCAAATGACCTTAGTTCTTATCCCTAAGGCTCATTACTCAACTGGATATGTCATTGAAAACTATCTTCATGACATTTTCACTCTGACAAGAGATTCCCGAGTAATGACCTCAACAAGAGGTCGTGGTATCATCTCCTTCTATCAGGAGTGGTGAATCCTTTATTAACTACTCAATTACCTTCGAATACCTCAAGTTGTACCCAATCATCACCCTATGATCAACCTCTGAAAGATAACGAGGAATAAAGTCAAAATACAATATCAGTATTTAAGATATCCTTGAGCACCTCAAGTCTAATGATATTTGCACAATTGCTATGATGAGGCTATCATTGACACTAGATAGATTATACATATGGCTATCTTATGGTAGGTCAGCCAATGTACTTACTACTCTTAGTAAGCATCCACGTGTTAAATCTAAACAACTCATGCTTACAACTTATGAGATCCACTACTTGATCCAATCAAGGAGTATAACATGTGCTAGTTTGTCCGGATTAACAATGGCCTTATTTGGTAAACAGCTGATTGCATTAGCTGTTAGCTGATTCTATTAGCTGTTAGCTGATAGCTGATTTGACCAGCGAATTGCATTAACTGTTTGTTAGAAATGTTTGGTAAAATTAGCTGTTTAAAATTAGTTGTTTATGTGTAAAATGACTTATAAGGACATGACTTTAAAAAATTATAAAAATATGAATATTATATATCTTAGTATTTTGTTGGATATTCTTATTAAAGGATAATAAATTATTTAATGAATTAATAAATTAGAGTTAAATAAAAATTTTAATCTAATCAACATTTAATATATTTTTGTTTATGATTTATAATTGTTAGAAAATAAACGTATGGAAAATCTTCAAATTGCAGCATTTTGCACTTGCAAGTCATAAAATAGGGTTCAAATTTCAATCCTCAGGTCCACTTTTACGAAGAACAAAATATTACTCATTTTTAATCCTTATAAAGTACAAAATGAAGTAAAATAGGACGTACTTTTAACCCTTATAAAGAATAAAATAAGACAAAATAAAACCTACTCTTAATCCTTATAAGATCTTTTTTTTAACGTGTAACAAAGGTTTCTGTTAAGAATCTTTCATTGTTATTTCCATAGGATCTAATCGATTGGATTTAGAATTGAGCCAACACAGGAGGTTTATCTCTTGCGTTGCGTTTTGGTTAATGTATATATCTTCTTCTATTTAAAATATACTAATTATATTTTTGTGGCTTTGTCAAATTTACTAAAATTCTTTATGATTTAAAAATTTTGTAAAAATGTCTTCTACTTTGAAATAAATCTCTATGTTAAATTTTATTATTAATTTTGACTTACTATACATTTTTAAGATACATAACATTATCTATACTGATTATTAGTAATACATTCATTAGTTTAACATGACAATAATTTAAGCATTTTATTAATTTTTATTATATCATTAATAAAATGAATTATCATTTAATATTAAAAATTGTTTGCAACTTTTGATATAAGTAATAAGATATAAATATTATAAAATTTTAGAATTTTATTTAGTGATATAAAAATAAACCAAATTAATTATTATTATAAATAAAATAAGAAATTAATCACCCTATTTTTAAATATTATTACATAATAAACAAACATCTAATAAAATAATTAGTTTACTATCATACGAAGGATAGTCCCTTAAGCATATATTTAACACAATCACATTAACTCATCACAAAACCTTAAATCTAACAACCACCTGTTTAGTTTTGCTTTTAGAATTGGATCTCATGATGATACATAAACATCCTCTCCAAAATCTATCCATAACCAATGACATAATTTTCAAGATTTCCTCTACAAATACCCACGAAGAAGTGTTCTTTTACCAAGTTACAGCTACAAGAACAACTACAAACGATTTGGCTAACAGAAGAAGAAGTACAGAGTAACCTAGTGTTCCTTCATCTTTTCTCATTTGTACATTCCTTCACCTCATATTCCTTTGCCTCAGTGACCTCTCTGAGCTCTGGAACTCAGGATCCCCATTAATAGGTTCATAGGACTCCAGAACACCATGGTGGTTAGAGACATTTTCATCACTTGAATTGTGAGAATCACTTGAATAAACTATAACATGGTCTGGCTCTTTGTCCATGCAAATGCCACTAACTTCTATTCCCATGGTACTACAACAAACAGAAAAGATGTAATGATTATCCATGTAGAAAAGATGTTAACAGACGTCAAGTTTGAAAAACATAAATTACTAGCTAAGGAAAGTTCACTGAGATTGTTACCCTTTAATAATAGCAAAGACATAGATACACAAGCAAGCAAAAGGGGTAAGTGGAATAGACAAAGGAAATGAAATAAAAGAAAGATAAGAAACTGAGATTTCAAATAACTCTCTGGCCTTTACATAGGAAACAAAAAATTGATTATTGTATTTGCACTATACAAAACGTGGCAGGTTTAAAGATGAGAGATTTAACAGCTGTTCACTGGAAAATCAAAAGAAGTAGCTGCACATGAGACGACAAGTCCCAGTGTTCAAATCCTGTGGTTAATTATAATATTTATCATGTAACTCAAAATAACAGCATAGATACCAATGAACACGAAACTTCTACTTAATGAATCAGAAACCATGAAGTGAAGGAGAAAATTACAGCAATGGTTTTTGACAAGAATGAAAATGTTCCCCATCTAAGAGAAAGTAAGCAGCAAACAGAAGCATTTTCCACAGACAGTGGGGTTATTGAGCTGCGAAATTACATAA